>APFE031042839.1:0-25153 GCA_000404065.3 Pinus taeda
CCCCCCCTCTAACCCCCCGGTACACTACGTAGGTTAGTCGTGGAAAGAATATAACACAACCCAACAATAGCAAGGGTTGGCGAACTCACATTCACAGTCTCGGAGGAAACCCTATCTACGGTTATAAGACTACCATGAACATGTGAGAAGTGGTTTAAGGGAAAGACGATAGTGAAGGAAGAAACTATGCAGTTTATGAAGAGAGCGCATGGGAAAGTCTACTAGACCAAAGGAGTATCAAGACTGTGGCTAAAAGACCCCATTGCATATTTCTTGCAAAAATATGTGACATGTGAAGGCAGGTATACTATTATCTTCCTCTACCATATACCCTTGATGAAGTATATCGAAAATAATGTTAAGAGGATAGATTTTCTATTTTTCTTGCATAAACGTTTGTTGAAAATGTTAGTCAATTTTAAAAAAATGCTACATAATTAAAGAAAGGTTTATATATCATCACCACTTAGTTAAATTACTCTTGAGAGAAAAAATAGTTTGGAGTGACTTTCTAGAAAGGAATCAATTTGGAGTTGAAGGGGAAGTGCCTCCTAAAAAATCTAATGAAATCAATCCAAATCATGATGAGGGATAAATTGAAGGGAATGTGCTAGAGGAACTAGAAAAATTGATTCCCCAATTGCATGAGAATTTAGAACCTTAGGGCCAAAATAAAATTGAGGAAGATAAGGAAAATTAATAGAAGGTACATGAAAAATAGGGAGAACAAGGGTTACAGAAAAAACAAAAAGAACAAGAACCTCCATCGTCCCTAGATGTAATTGGTTTCTCCTCTACTCGCAAGAAAGTAAGAGTTGGTTCTAGCTGAGTGCCAACAACTTGTAGTAGGCTTACTAGAGGACAAATTTAGTTGTTAAAGGAAACTTATGGAGAAGAATACACCTTTCTCAAATCACAGGGACTTTCTAAGAAACCTAAAACTAAAGCCTAGATTTTGTATGAGGAAGCTCTCAAGGAGGTGCAAGCTAAACAAACTCAATAACTTCAAGAAGAATAAGAAATATATAATGGGGAAGATTATACTAAGGATGCCTATGAAGAGCATAGTCAATTACTTCAACAAGGAAAAAATAATACTCACTTCAAATTCAATCACCACAACAGGAACATGAGGGATATGAAGGACAGTCATTGGAGAAATTTGGAGAACAAGGAAGCCCCAAAAATCAAAGAAACATTTTGTTGAAGAAATTGAAGAAAAAATAAGATTATTAAAAAATAGAAACAAAATTTACATAAGGAGGATATGGTTAATGAAATTATAAAATTAGAGGGTGAAATGCTGAAGGAAAGGGCCTATAGAAACAAAGAAAAATGCAAATCCCTCAAAAGGAAATACATAGATATGTATCAGGAAAATAGATCCACAACATTCAAATAAACAAAAGGTCAATGGTAAGGATCAAGGGATTAAAAGAAAAATTGATAGATAAATTTGATAAAGCAGAACCCTCCAATACTAGTATTAATCTTCTTATTCAAGCAGCTAGAGCAGTTAAAAATAGTAGGGAGGTCAAATTTTGATAGTCTGGCAAGAAAAAAAAATGTTGGCTAATGATCAAGGTATTGGTAGAAAGGTCTCCACTTTTTCATGCAAAAATATAAGTTTGGGGGAAAATGTTGGATTAAAATTTCATTATCCATAACCACCCCATTGTTGATATAATACCTTCAAATGAACCTCCATACTACACCATTTTACCAATTTTACCAATTTTTGGAGTTTAAAGGATGAGTTTTAAGGTAAAAATCATTTGTTGAATTATTCTTTTCTTTTAAATTCTTAAATGTTTATAAAAAAAGTTATTTTGTTACTAATGAGGTTGAAAGGTATAAAACTTGTTAATATAGGAATCAAGCCAGCATATATGTTCCACATCGGCAAGGAGGGTTATTATACTAGAAGGTTGATCCATAATTTGAAGGAAAGGTGTATCAAATTAGCTAGGTTGAGCAAAATACAGTGGAACTGCCATAATATTTTTCAGAAAATTCAGAAACAGAATACACATTGTAGGATTGAAATTGTTGTATTAAGATTATTTTTAGCATTTTTGGGTAGCCTAGTTAGGAAGTCATCTTTTGTATAAAAGTAGATGGATGATACATAGGTGGGTTAGAGAGAAAGAGGCTTAAAATAACTTAAATACTCTATCATATCAAACTTATGTTTTTCAAGTAATACAAGGAGGGTTTATTTGAGGGATATAATTTTGTAGTAACTTGTCATATCTTTAATAGAAACACTTACCAAGAGGGCCTCTTGGTACGTGCTTCTCATATTTTTATTATATGTTTTATGCTTGAAAATGTTTTGGTGTGACTTCTACCTATAATTCTTATGATGTGATGAACAAACATGTTCTGTTTTCCTTTAAATACTTAAAAGTTCTTGTAATCATTAGATATAACTTCTTGTAATTATTTAATGTCCTTGTAGTAGTGTACTATAATTTCTTATAATTGCATGTTGAAACTTCCTTAGTGATCCTATAATCATACAGGAATTCTGTAGTGATTCTGTAATCACTCACAACCCTACATAATGTACATAATTACTGTATTGATACTTCGATCCATTAAAATAATTATATTTCTATTAATTTGGTTTGTGTTTTAGAATAAAGAGAGATTAATTTTTATTAGAATTTGTTTTTACAACTTAGAACACTAGTTTAATTTAAATTTATTTTCATATAGTCTTAGTTAATTTTGATCAACTATACTTTGTTCAACAAGTCAAAATTGAATTTAAGAATATGAAAATCAATATAAGATGATTCAACTCTAGGATCTATGTGTACATGCTTTGTGATTGTTTTTTCATAGGAAAGTACCAAGAACCACTTTACACACTGTGTTTCACCTCAAAATCTATCTAGCTAGGAAGTGTGATATATCTTGTTGAATCTGTGAAATTTGTGTCAACAAGCCAAAATTGAATTTAAGAATATGAAAATCAATATAAAATGAATCAACTCTAAGATCTACTTGTACATGCTTTGTGATTTTTTTCATAGAAAAGTACCAAGAACCACTCTACACAACTCTGCACACTGTTTTTCACCTCAAAGTTTACCTACCTGCGTTGAAAAAATAAATGTTAATTCATTTATACCACTTTATTACATGAAAAACCACTTCAAAATTCCACTATATTTAATGTATGGCCACAATTTTATTAATAAACTTGTAATACATAGTTAAAAATATTTATAAAATTTTATCTTGAATTTTTTTCAAACCGTGAGGCTAAAATCCTGGGCATCATTTTTGTTTTCCATACCTTAAAATTATGAAACATTTTTGGCACCTTTTTTTAATAAGCGAATAATAAATAGTTGAAAATATTTATACTATTTTATCTTTATGTCTGAGACTAAAAACACTGGACATCACTACATTTAAAATTATGCGAAGTTTTAGACAAACGTTTGGCAAATAAATGTAATCATTTTTTTGGTTGGCTTTAATGCAGTAGTCTCTAATGCGATTTTTTGAAAGTTTTTTCGGCGGATTTCTCCGGTCAAAATCCGGCAGCAATTTATTGGAATCCCAAGTTTGATAGCTAGTTTCTGCACAATCAATGGCTTCCAGGGGTTTTTC
This sequence comes from Pinus taeda, assembly GCA_000404065.3. Lineage (NCBI taxonomy): Eukaryota > Viridiplantae > Streptophyta > Pinopsida > Pinales > Pinaceae > Pinus > Pinus taeda. The sequence goes on from APFE031042839.1 coordinate 3,628, forward strand.
AGGGCGCTGAATCCAAATATGCAGTTAAAAAACCATTCTAACTGCTTAAAAATCAAGATTTAACCTTATTTTTTCCGCTGATTCCGTCACCGGAATCTCAAAAAATCGCATTATAGACAACTCCGGCTTTAATTATATTTACCTCCAATGGAAAATTGCTTACTTCTAATGAATATTCCATACATGTAATTCTTAAGAGTTAAATTAGCAAAGTTTCAATTTATTCCATTTATATTAAATTCACAAGTGATAAGAATATATTAAATCATTGCACGGAATTATCACTTGTGTGGAAGTTAATGTTTTTGGCTTGTGTAGGGCTTTCGGCACAATGATAGATGTGTTGGTACTTTTGGTCTCGCTTTGATTATATTTACATCCAATGGAAAATTTCTTACTTCTCATTAATATTCCATATAGGTAATTTTTAATAGTTAAGTTAATAAAGTTTAAATTTATTCTATTTATATTAAATCCACTAGCGATAAGAATATATTAAATCATTGTGTGGAGTTATGGCTTTGTGTGGAAGTTTGTGTTTATGTCTTGTGTAGGGCTTTAGACACAATGATAGATGTGTTGGTAAATGTGTAAATGGAGGGAAATGTCAAACTCGCAATAATGATTATTTCAATGCCTCTATTTTACTATATTTATTAAAGACGATGTGAAACAAAGAATTGATTTCCTATTTCAAATCAAATATTCATATCATAATAGCCCTAACGGTTAGCTCAACAGGTTGAGTTCTACTTCCCCAATCAGGAGTTTGAAAATATTAATTTGGAGCATTCCTAAGTGAATTATTTTTATTAACTATCCTATGACTTATTACATAATTAAGGAATTAAATTAAAATACATATATAATTAACAATTATGGCCAAAGAGAGTATATAATGCGTGTCTTTTTATAATGGTTATCATCTCCACTCACTGGAAACTAGTAATGAACTTTACATTTTTAACTAGCTCAACACAACGAGATAATGTCAAATAGTCATTATAATCTTATTAATGGACTAATACTAATTATTGATATGTGAGGATCTCATGTAAATTTTTTAATCTAAAGCCTACTTTTATACTTACTTTATGGTAAATAAATAAAACCTATTTTTATGTTTACTCCATAAACCTTTTTACATTTACAAAAAATCAAAATTAAATGAAGCCTATGCCCCAAATACCATGGGAAAAATTATTATTAATACCATGAGCAAAATACCATGGGCCAAATACCATATTTGTAAAAGAGGTACGGTAATAAATAAATATAAAAGAGGTATAAAGAGGTATGGTAAAGAAATAAAAATATATCAAACAGGATTAGAAATCAACATCTAATTATATACCAAGTCTATGGGCCAAATACCTTGGAGGGGTAGAAGTTATGTTTAATCTAGGGTTTTTTTCCGGAAACCCCTTGCTATATACTAGGGAATTGTATTGGTCTATGTAGATTTGTATTCTGAGTGAGAAAGAGAGAGGAGATTGTGTGAGAGAAAAGAGGGAATTACAGCGGATTTGATGTAGGTTGTATCTCTTCAATTTGTTGGATATTATAAAAGGAAGGTCTGATTGTTTCTCCATGGACGTAGCCCAACGTAGCCCAAATTGGGTGAACCACGTATATCTATGTCTCTCTTGTTTTATGTGTTTATATTTCTGCAATATATTGTAAGCATTCCATTGCTTGTAAATATATATATTTTCTAACAATTATTAAACCTAATATTAATATTAAAAGATTATTATTGATATTATTATTCAATCTAATATTCATATTAATATATTATAATATTAATATTATTAAATTTAATAACTTTAGATTAATACAATATTATTGTATATTATAAATATATATAACTCATATATATGGGAGGGAATAACAAAGCCATAGAGTGATAGAAGTGGAGAGATATGGGGAGTGACAAGTGAGAGATGAAGATAAATTGAAGGAAATGGGAGAGGACAAATGAAGAGAGAGAGGGAGAGGAGTGAGAGAAGTAGGTAAGGGTAAGAGAGGAAGAGGGAGACATAAAAATGGAGGTGGGAGAGAGAGGAGGAGAGACGGAGGGAAATAGTGAGAGGATTTGAGGGTAGAGAGAGAGAGAGAGAGAGATGGGGGGAGAGAGAGGGAGGGAGGAGAGAAAGGGAGAGAGATGAAGAATGAAAGAGAGGACTTGAGAGAGAAGAGGAAAGAGGGAGGGATGGGGAGATGGAGTTGGAGGGGGAGAGAGGAAGGGGAGAAGAAAGACATAAAGAGTGAGAAGTGGAGAGAGAGGGAGTGGCAAGGGAGAGATGGAGAGAGAGTGTGTATGTTTGGGGGTGAGATAATGAGATAAAGAAGGAGAGATGTAGATAAGGGGGAGAGAAGGAAAGAGAGAGGCATATAGTAACATAGTTGGAGAGAGAGACAGAGAGAGAGAGAGAGGAAAGAAGAGAGAGAGGATGTGAGAGAGTGGAGAGAGGTAGGGAAAGAGAGATGGAGATGGAGCAGGAGAAAGATGGAGGTAAGAATAAAGACATAGAGAGATAAATGTGGAGAGAGAGGGAGTGATAAAGAATATGGAGAGAGAGGGAGAGAGGATGGCAAGAGGGAAGAGAGATAGAAGCAAGGGATTGCGAGAGGGAGAGAAAAGGAAGAGAGAGAGAGAGAGAGAGAGAGAGAGAGAGAGAAGGAGGGAGTGATAAATACATATATTGGAGAAAGAAAGTGTATGTTTTGGGGGTGATACAGAGAGACAAAGGGAGATAGAGATATAGATGGAAGGTGAAGAGAGGGAAGAAGAGAGAGATGTAGACAGGGAGGGAGGGATAAAGAGTTTGATAGATATCAAGTGAGAGAGTGTGTGAGTTTATGGGGATGAGATAGAGAGACAAATAAATAGAGATGGAGGGAGATATAGATATAGATGGATAGGTGAGAGAGGGAAGAATATTTCTTGCACTAGATGCATTGATTTAAGTGTAGATGACGATTTCTAATCCTATTTGATTTCTTGCACTAGATGCATTGATTTTAGTGTAGATGTTGATTTATAATGATATTTGATTACTTGCACTAGATGCATTGATTTCAATGTAGATGATTTCTAATAATATTTGATTGCTTGCACTAAATGCATTGATTTTAGTGTAGATGGTGATTTCTAATCCTATTTGATTGCTTCGAATAAATGCATTAATTTCAATGTAGATGCTAGTTTCTTATTATATTTGATTTCTTGCACTAGATTCATTGATTTCCATGTAGATTATTTCTAATTCTATTTTATTGCTTTCACTAAATGCATTTACTTCAGTGTAGTGTTGGTTTCTAATCCTATTTGCTTACTTTCACTAGATGCATTGATTTGAGCGTAGATACTCATTTCTAATCCTATTTGCTTACTTGCATTGATTTTAGTGTAGATGTTGTTTTCTAATTTTATTTGATTGCTTGAATTAGATGCATTGATGTCATTGTAGATGTTGATTTATGATTTGATGTCATTGGATGTATGATGGTACATTAATTTTAAAGTGATTGGATTAATAATGTGCATTGATTTCGGTGTAAACACATCATTATTGACAATATACATTGGTTTTTGTTTTATACTTATTTAACCTATTAACAATGGAGAGCAAAAGAGACAAGGTATTATGTTTACTACAACATATGGAGCTAAAGATTTAAATGGTTTATGACTTCAATTATCATTTTCATATAATCGAAATGAAAAGAGGGTCACGATAAGAATGGTACAAGAAAATAGTTTGAGATTAATGACAATGAAGATTATTTGTAATTGACTACATTCTTGTTATTCACATTTTCTATCATCAAACACTATTACATTGTCATTTTGCATTCAAAATTTTTATTTCATAATTTTCCGTCATTAAAGTTAGCAACAATATTTATCATCTCAAATAACCGAGGTAACTAAGAAAAATTAAAATTAAAATGATCAGATAAATCTCAACATATTTAGCATATTTAAAATCATTATATTAATATTAGATGTATTTACATATTATTGATAAAATTAATCATATGTTCAGTAGATTTTCCTTGGACGCACATGAATGAAACCAACTTAGATCCATCTTAAATCCAGATCTATCAAGTATCGAGAGGGATCAAATCTCTCGAGGTGCAAACATTTCCTCAAGTTTTTGACTCAAAAAACAGTTTTGCACCTCAATAGATTTGATCCCTCTTGATGCTTGATAGATCCGGAGTTAAACAATGAGCTATTTCATAATAAAAACCTCCACATGATATTATACTTGTCAGGAGTGTGGAGCTCTGTACAATAAGATAATTATAATCAAAACCTCAGCACAATGAGAGTCTTTGCATAATGGTTATCATGTCCAACTACCAGAAACTAGTAATGAACTTTACAAAGTAGTGCATCTTAAATTATCCTTTATTATACATATATCGTTCCTTTATGATGCTTTCTTATTTAGAAAACATAAATAAAACTATATATTCAAATGACTAAAAAAATAATTATTTTTTCAATTTCGAAAGAAGAAATAAAATTTTATTTTCAAATTATTAAAAACTTAATTGTAATTCAATCTAGCTTTAAACTATACATTCAAATTATTAAAAATTTAATTGCACTGTTGTGTGGGAGTGTGAAGAAAACACATTTTTCTACATAATAAACTTCTCACGATCTCTTATCCTTTATTATGCCTATGCTTAGGTGAGAAATAGTTTCTTTATGATGTTTTTCAATTTAGGCAACCTAAATAAAACTATATATTCAAATTATTAAAAACACAATTATTTTTTAATTGTGAAAACAAAAATAAAATTCTATATTCAAATTATTAAAAATGTAATTGTAACTCAATCCAACTTTAAACTATATATTCAAATTATTAAAAATTTAATTACACAACTAGTTAAATGGTTGTGGGAGAGTGCAAAGAAAAAATATTTCTCCACACATCAATTTCTCTTACCACTACCGCACTATATCTTATCCTTTTGTTAGCCCTATGTTTAAAGTGAGAAATCATTCCTTTATGATTTTCTATAATTGGAAAAATGAATAAAACTATATATTCAAATCATTAAAAATATAATATTTTTAATTTTGAATATAAATAAAACTATATATTCAAATAAAAATGTAATTTAACTCAACCCAACTTTAAATATTTAATTCATCTAGCTTTAAACTATATATTCAGCTTTTCAAAAACTTATTGCACTCCGTGAATGGTTGTAGGGGACTGTGGAATTTATACTGCATAAGTCAACTTCTTCCACTTCCTCTATATGGCTAAAATAATTTTTTTATGAGGTTCATGAATTTCGAAATCATAAATAAAACTAAATTAAATTATAAAAATTTTTTAAACAAAAATAAAACTATATATTCAAATTAATAAAAACATAATTGTAATGCAATCTAGATTTAAACTATATATTCAAATCATTAAAACCTTAATTAACTTAATTGCACAACCAACCAATGGTTGTGCGGGATAGAAAACACATTTTTGCACAATCAACCTCTATACACTACTACCGCAAACGATATCTTATCCTTTATTATGCCTATGCTTGACATGAAAAATCATTACTTTATGATTTTTTTAAATTTTAAAAACATAAATAAAACTATATACATTTCTCTGCATAATCAACTTCACATTTCTCTGCTCAATCAACTTCTCTACACTACTAAGGCAAATTATATCTTATCATATATTATGCCTATTCTTGACATGAAAAATCATTACTTAATGATTTTTTAAAATTTAAAAACATAAATAAAACTATATATTCAATTATTTAAAAACTTAATTATTTTTTAATTTTAAAAACATAAAAAAAAAACTATATATTCAATTATTAAAAACTTATTTGTTACCTCAATCCAACTTTAAACTATATATTCAAATTATTAAAAACTTAATTGCACAACATGAATGAATGGTTGTGTGAGAGTGAGGAGAAAACACATTTCTTTGCACAATCAACTTCTCCACACTACTACTGCAAATGATGTCCTTAAGGCTATCCCAATTGGGGAAAGCATATCCCTCCTAAAAAATTCCATAGAACATTTCATGTCAAAATTGCCAAAAGCATATCCCCCTAAAAAAAATTCATAGAACATTTCCTGTCAATTAAACTATTGTTGAAACCTGTGTGGAGAGCTTTGTGCATAAAACTTTTATTGTATAGAGAGGTGCATATGCTTGGCGTGAGAAATTGTTTCTTTATGATGTTTTTTAATTTCAAAAACATAAATAAAACTATATATTCAAATTTTAAAAAACGTAATTATTTTTTAATTTCGAAAACAAAAATAAAACTATACATTTAAATTATTAAAAACTTAACTGTAACTCAATCCAACTTTAAATTGTATATTCAAATGATTAAAAACTTAATTGCACAATGAGTGGATGGTTGTGCAAGAGTGCACAGAAAACACATTTCTCCGCACAGTCAACTTCTCGACATTACTATTCCAAGCAATATCTTATCCTTTATTATGTTTATGATTGACATGAAAAACTATTCCTTTATAATGTTTTTTAATTTAAAAAACATGAATAAAACTATATATTCAAATTATTAAAATCTTAATTGTTTCTTAATTTCCAAAACATAAATAAAACTATATATCCAAATTATTAAAAACTTAGTTACATAACATGATTGAATAATTATGCTAGACTAAAAAAACACATTTATACACAATCAACTTCTCCAAACTATGGTTGAAGCTTGTGCGGAAAGATCCCCTTGTGTAGAGAGATTTGAGTGAAGAGATTTTTAGTTTTACTCTACGGAATTTTCTCCACCCTCCACACAACCATTCATTTTCACTCTTCGAAAAGATTTATGAAAAAAATCAATTAAATGGTGGTAGAGGGAGGGATGGGATTATGCTGGAGCCGAACCATTCTCCTTGTTTATCTTAATTTTGAACCAAATATAATATATGGTTGATTTTATATTCTAGTGTATAAGAGTTTTAACCTTTAATTAGAAAGTGGATTGAATTACTAATGACAAACATTTTTTCTCTATTGAATCAATTTATATAGTTCGACTCATACTATTAAGAAAATGTATATTATTAAAACATATTTTATTTTAAAATGTTATAAAATTTTGGAAGATGTTATTAACTATTAAGTTTTTATTAATAAAGTGTAGATTATTTTAATTAAAGAAAATTGGAAAGTATTCTTATTTTAAAGTTATATATATATATATATATAATAAATTCTCGGAGTGTTTTTAAGAAATTTTTCACAGTCTCTAAGTTGTTCTCTATTGTTTCAACCCTAGAATTTGAGCAAGCTATCTATTGAATCTTATTATTGGGATTTTGATACTCCTTGCCACACTCTTGTATTTTACTGGTTGGGTTTTTCTGTTGATTTAACCAAGGAAACCTACATTGACCTTAGCCTCTAGCCTCAGTTTCACTCCTCCAATCTCAAGCTTATTAGTGGTCATATACAAGGGTTAGAATTTTCTGCTACTTCAACTTAAGAAATTTGCATTGATCTTTGACTTTCGTCTTAGTCTCACTCACAAAGTCTAAAGCTTATTACTGCTCACGTAAGTCACCTGACATAGGGAAATAGGACACATAGAAAACACAAATATGAGAGTCTGAGACGAGACAAAGAGACTGCTTGGAACATGACACAACCTCTATTCTCAATCTAACTCCTCGAGTGTTAAGCTTATTACTAGTCACATACAAGGGTGGGATTTTCTGCTACTTCAACCTAGGAAACGTGCATTGGTCTTGGCCTTTAGTCTTAGTCTCACTCTTAAAGTATCAAGATTATTATTGATCACCTAAGTCACCTGACACATAGACACGAGACATGCAGGACACACAAATATGAGAGGCTGACATGGGACATAGAGACCCCCTAGAACATGACAGGTAGGACCCATTATATATATATATATATAGATTATATATTCACAAATTCTCATGATGATACAATTCAATCATACATGTACATTGTAACATTATGCATACAATCAAGATTCATCAATGATATAAGTTTACAACTAGCACTTACTACTACATAAATGACAGATATGATAAATTAACATTTGAGAAACATAAGAAAGTAATTATAAATTGTATTTTTCTAATTATTTCATCAAAATCAAAATGTATTTCATAAGTATTGAGTCTTGAGGACTTCTCGCTAAGAATTCCAATGGAAACTAGAAAATTCAAAACAAGGTAGACACTAGAACTAAGGACCATAGAACAAGAAGGAAGAATCTCATAGGTTGCTACCAATAGGCTATAGGTTATGCCTATGGCTCATCAACAACATAATTTGCATTAGTACCACAATTACTCTCTTATGTGTCCTCCTCCTCTATATCCAATGTAATCTATGCATCTTTTGGTGTGGAGGATGTTGAAGTTGTAGCAAGAAAAAGCTTCATTTGACTGGTGCTTCAGTCAAATAAATAAATTTGATTTTCCACATCAGCAAGATGACTTGGATTACAATTATCTAGAGTGACATGTATTTGTCTCTTAGTTAAGTCAATTAACTCGAGTTTGTGGGCTAGAAGTAAAGTTGTGCATGGGTTGATTGCTAAGATCTAGAAATCTAGTGGAGTTATTGTTAGTTAAACTTAGTTATCTGATCTCTAGTCATGAATGGAGTCAGTAAGAGTTCATTTGAGTAGTAGTAATTGTTGTTAACTCACTTATCTCTCAATTTAATAATCAATCTAGTAAAAATAGTCCTAGTTATGCATGGACTTAGAATCTCCTAGTTGAAAGAAGGGAAAAGGCATAATTTTATTTGATTTTGTATACTAGTTGAGTGTATAGGTTTTTTACATTGGACCAGGTGGTTAATTCCTCTAGGATTTGGGCAAGAAAATAGGGAATTTCCCTATATTTTAGGAGATAATTTCCTCAAGGATTGTGTAAGGAAATAGGAGGAAGGTTGAGGCCTATTTTGGCTAAGTGTTAATCACAACAAGAGATCAAAATTGTAGTGTAGGGTGTGTCTCATGTGTGAAGCAGTCATTGTAATTGATCCATATTCTCATCTAAATTAATGCAAAGCAACAGGGGGGGTTTTTTCCAAGTTGGGTTCCCCTGTAAAATCATTATGTTCCTTGTGTTTTGATGGTTTCATGTTATTGCATGTGTTTTTATTGTGTTTTCCTTTCCGCAAAATTGTAGAAAAAATTTATGTCTATTGTTTTAAATTTGAATTTATTAGTACCTATAAATTTCAAGGCATTTTTACATGGTATTAGAGCCTTGAAAACTACATAGAAACCATATTCCAATTCTTCTCTCTCAAAAATTTCGAATTGCAGAGTTTGTAGAGCGTATTTTCTTAAGTGGAGGAAAATTTCTTTCAATGTATTAATACTTGATTATGCCTTACAGGGAAGCTCGAATTTCATAGCTTGGAAAGTAGGGAAACTTTTAGGGGGCTAATATTCGCAGGTGGACTAATTTTCCATGCTTTTTTCCAAAAATAAGATTCACTAATTTCATTTTTTTCTAAAAATTATTCGCCCAAATTTTATAGTATAAATTATTTCACCTTAAAAATCGCCAAAAATTTGTACGGAGTCTATATAAAATTATTAGAAATTTGAATATTTTTACAAAAATATTGTCAAACATTTTATAGATTGCATATGATGGACTATGAGATTCGTCAATGTTTCTAAACTTCAAGATAAATTTCCATCCTTAAAATCCTCCCCGTTGGAAGGATATGATGGAAGTTGTGCTAGATGACAATGGGGTACTCGAATAGGTAAAAGCTCATATTGGGAAACCCCAAGAATCTAATATACAACGGTTGGGACAGTGGAAGAAAGATACTACAAAGGCTGGAAAGAATATCCTGGAGGGTCTAAGGTACCATATTATTTTGAATTTACATGGAAATGATCCAACTTTTTCTATGTGGAAGACCCTCATAGACCTATTTGAATGTAGTAGTGTTGTGGAGAAATTGGCTTTGAGAGACAAGCACATAAACATTCGAATGAAGAAAATTAAATTGTTGTTCAATACCTCTCCAAATTCACTCAAGTCATAGATGAACTTAGAGGAGTTGGAGAAAATGTACCACCATCAGAGCTTGTGAGGTTAACACTCCTTGGCCTTCTGAAGTACGGTCAAAAGTACTAGGATTCAATGAATGGAAGAGACAAGATACCAAATTGGGAGAGACTTTGGTTTGATTTGGTGCAGGAGGAGATCAAAAGAAACACTAGAGACGGTGTCTCATCCAGATTTGATGAGGGAGAATATTGTGTGATAGTTGGCAAATGAAAGAATGCTAAAGGCAAGAAGGCCCAAGGTGATCTAGAATCCATCTAGAAGCATAGCAAGATGAAGACCTCAGTAATATTAAGTGTATTCATTGCCATGAGTATGGAAAATATGAAATCAAGTTATTACACAAGAAACCCATTAAGTAACCTCCATCAGTAGTAGGAGGAGATTATCTTGCATCACAATTCTAGTCACCCTCATTGTTTTCATGACAAGCACAACAAGATGGAGTGAAGTGTACCTAGACTTTGCTACTTCATATCATATGATAGGAAATAAGGAGTTCTTCAAAATCTCAGAGGAGAAGGACCTACAAACACATAGAGATTGGAGATGATGTAGGTATAGTACCAAATGAATTGATAATATCAGCTTTAGAAGGGAATTAGGCTCCTATCTTCACTTGAAGAATGCAATTTATGTGTCTAGTCTGAAGAAAAATCTAGTTTTTGTAGCTGTAATTGAAGAAAAAGGATATGTTGTTATGTTTAATAGAGGGTAGGCATATCTGATTCATGTTTCTATTGGACAAGTCAAAAAAATTGGTGTTCAAGTTAAAATTATCTACAAGTTAGAGGTAGATTTTGTCATGCATATAACTATACCTCCAAGAGTGAGGTGGGGTGATGTAGAGCCTTAGTCCCAGAGTTGCAATGATTTAGGTAGGGTCCATAGGAGAGAAGCAATAGTTGCAATATACTCTTGTCATGGATCATTACCCTTGCTACAAGGGCAAACATTATTCAGTAGCAGAAGGATCAATATCAGTTGATGCAATCATATCTTGAGCGATAGTTCTAGGCTAGTAGTAGTGAAAGACTCAGGAGACAATTGCAGTGCAGAGACACAGTTGATTGAATATTTTTGATGCCTCTTAGTTGCAGTTGTTGTTGTAGTAACAAAAAAATAGTGAGAGGGAGTTGTGTTACAGTACATTCCTACAGAAGTAGGATTGGGGTTGTGCAAAACCCTTTTTCTTGCTAACAGGGAGTGTTGAAATCATAGCAAGAAAAGGATTCATTTGACTTATGCCTTAGTCGAATGGAGAAGTTTGATTTTCCACATCAACAGGATGACTTGGATTGCATTTAGTTGGAGTGACATGGATTTGTCTCCTAGTTAAATCAGTTAATTTGAGTTTTTGGGCTAGAAGTAGAGTTGTGCATGGGTTGATAGCTAAGATCTAGCAATCTAGTGGAGTTATAGTTAGTTTAACTTGGTGATTTGAGCTCTAGTCATTAATAGAGTTAGTAGGAGTTCAATTGAGTAGTAGTGATTATTGTTAACTTAGTGATCTCTCATTTAAATAATCAATTTACTAAAGATAGTCTCATTCATGCATGTAATTCGAATTTCCTAGTTGAGTGGAGGGAAAATGCATAATTTTATTTATTTTTGTATACTAATTGAGTGTACACATTTTTGCGTTGGAGCAGGTGGTCAATTCCTCTAGGATTTGGGTAAGGAAATAGGGAATTTATCTATCTTTTAGGAGCTAATTTCCTCAAGGATTGTGCAAGGAATTAGGAGGAAGGTTGAGGCATATTTTGGCTAAGTGTTGTTTAGAGAAGTTTAGTTAGTAGGAGATCAGGATTGTAGTGCAGGGTGTGCTTCATGTGGGAAACATTCATTGTAATTGATCGATATTCTCATTTCAATTAATGTAAAGTAGTGGAGGGGTTTTTTTCATAGTTAGGTTCCCTTGTAAAATTTTTGTGTTCCTTATGTTTTGATGGTTGCATGTTATTGCATGTGTTTCTATTGTGTGTTTTCCTTTCCACGAAATTGTAGAAGAAATTTTGTCTCTCTTGTTTTCAGTTTGAATTCATTAGTGACTGCAAATTTCGATCCATTTTCACAAAGGATGATCCCTTAAGAGTTTGACCATCATCCAAAACATTCTTATCTCCTTCGCTGGTCACTCCCACAGTCCACAACACCCAAACAATGAATGCAAATGGACAAATTGAGTGCAATTGCAGTGGGCACATGTCCAAAAATTGTGATTCTCTCTGGGAATGAATCAAACTCCTTCCTTACATGAATTGTAAAATTCAAATACTCACTAGCAGCGAATCAGACACGTTTCAGTGGAGAATCATGTCAGACATGTTGGATTCATGACACATGGAGGGGGAGGGACAAATCTGGTGACTTAACTCCTCACATTCAAGGGTTTGATGATCTCCTATTACATAGTTACTAGGATGCCATGGTAAGTGAGCACATTGTGATGAAAATGTGGAAAATTATGAGAATCAAGGTAGTGCTAGTGCTCAACAACTCTCATAATCCTTTACACACCATTATCACTAGAAAAGTCCACAATTTATACATGAGGAGCTTAATGAAGTACAATGGGACATCATAAGTGACCATGGGTGCATTTCAAACACGTACATTAGAGAAAATGTGGCCTCCTGGATATCAAATGCAAGTTGCAACATGGGGAGCACAACAAGTACATGTACATAGTTTAATTATATTGACACATGAAGACAACCATAATTATCTTGATTGCAAATTCTAAGAATATTATGGAATGTAACATATAGAAGTGAGGTCAAAAAGTTGACCTCACTCTTTTCCATCAAAATTTTTAATATTCTAATATTTAATCAAGTTAACTTTAGAACATGAAGACTCTATTAGCATGAGTACTATTAGATAGAAACAAAGCGAAAGAGGAAATATTATTAATGTTGGATGAGCTCCAAATTTATATGAAGTATTTTTCTTATGGCTTGTAAAGAATCAAACACCACCTAAGCCTTCCACCCGATATAGGAAGCTCCACCAAGCATGGCCAAGAGCCAATCGAGATGGGGCCTTTGAATTGATCCTAGCCTTATGCACCTTATGCTACATTATTGTTCTGTCAGTTTTTACTTTTAGTTTTTATTGGCTCTTGGCCACGCTTGGTGGAGCCTTTGAACTAATGCTAAACTTATGCTACATTATTGTTCGTTCAATTTTTACTTTTACTTTTTTCATTTTTAATTTAGTAAAGATAATTAGTTAGAAAACATTTAGTTAAAGATAAGAACATTTTAAATTTTAGATATACATTTTAATTACTAAACACATATAGTTAATAATTTAAAATTTGTTATTGATTTAATTTCCCAAATACCAAATAAAAAAAAGTCAAAGTTTTAAAACTAATTTATTAAACTAAAATTAAATATTTTCCATATAAACTAAACAATTAGTTTATCGTGTCATGTGAATAGGTATATAGCCAATGTTATTAAGTAGGTATATAATTTTTAAGTTTTAAATATAGTGTTACATATTATCGTTTATTACAAAGATTTAATACAATTGAATAATATATATATATATAATATATATATATATATATATTATATATATATATATATATTATATATATATATATATTGCCAAAAGAAAAATTATTTTTTTTTTCATATTGAGCAAAATTACATGTTGTAGATGCTACATTAGCATATGTTGTATAAACTTGTCCCGATGCACAGGATCTAAAAAAACAATAAATTATGAACTATCTATGCTTTCCTACCTTTCCTTTTTTCCACTTTCTGCCAACCTCTTGTGTTGGGAGTGGATGTTACAATGGACATTTCTGCCTCTTTGGTAGTAGTTGGGGTTTCTTTATTAGAATCTAAACTTTCTATTGAGTGTATTCGCTTGTTGCCACTGATTTCCTTCCCTAGGATGAGTTTCTTATTTTTCTGCCATGAGTCGGTTGTCATTGGAACTAAAGCAGAGCAGTTCTGGATCTCATTATTTTGTGAGTTAAGTTGGGTGCCTTGTTCATTGAATACTGATATATTTCCTAGGTGTTCTGCTTCTTGGAATGTGGTGTTGGTGGTATTTTCTGCATTTCCTTCCTCTTCTATATCATCTACGGAAGAGGCTGAAAACTACCATCCTTTAGGCTTTAGTGGTTGTCTTCTTTTCCTGCCTTTTTTATTTTGTGGGCAAGCACTTTGTAGATGACTAGTTTGATGACAAATGTGACATATAAAGGCAATTTTTTCATAATAAAGAGGTTGGGACCATTGCTTTTCGTTGTGTAATAAGAGGATGTGGTTTGGTAATCCTTGACTAAGATCAACCTCCACGTAGATTCTGGTGAAAGTGTAGATATCCTTGGTAAGATGCTCATTGTCTACTTTTAAAAATTTCCCAAGAGCATTGCCAATGCCTACTAATACTTTGATGTGCCAAAAATGCAGTGGTAGGTTATATAGTTTTACCCACAGGAATTTTGGATACCACCATGGTGTTTGGATCAAATTCTGGAAACCATGATGTAAAGAAAAGGCCATCATTACCCCGAAACCACGATCCCTCACTCAATGCATATCCCTTGTCATTGACTGTGTAGAATTTGACAATGAAGAAACCTTTTGAGCATAGGTTTATATCACAGTTTTTTGTCCATATGGAGTAAATCCATTGACTAAGGGCTTCTGGTTTGGGCCAAAACCCGTTAAATCATCATACCACTACTTTTGATAAATAATCATCATGTATTTCATTTACTTCAGGTATAACAATCGATAGAGTAGGATTCTGAGTTGTCTGCTCGACGATGTAGGCACCAGTGTTCTAGCTTGTTGTTCTGATTACATTTGTGGCCCCATTTTCCCTTTTACTACATCTTTGAAAGAAATAGGTCCTTCGGAGCTTGTACCAGAGCAGCCACCATGGAGTCTTGTATTGAGGTAGATAGTTGAGTCTCTGCCTATGTCTTATTCTTTTAGCTTGTATTCCTCCTGCAATATTTTTCCTGCATGGGTCAAGAGTTGTTTTCAAGGTGGAATGCCCATCCTTTCTTGTATCCTCTGTTAGTTTTGATCTTCTCCCGGCTCCCTATTTTTAAGCATACTGTGTTTCCTTCTATGGATCTAAAAAAAGGGTAATTTTTTTACCTTCGAGCAGCTCTGCTGCTGAAGCTTCAAGATCCAGTGGAGAGTTGTTCGCCGCTTCCTGTCATTCATGTTCAGTCCCCAAAGCTTGTTGTGGATCTGGACTAATTTGTTTGCAGGCTCGCGGTACCCACCAGTATTCACCATATGCATGCCAGAGAAAAGCCATATCTCGTGGCTTAATATTCCTTTCTGCGCTCAAACAATATTTTCGGCAGGCTTGCAGTTCATGATCGGAGGCAACTCCCTCTTTCAGCCTGTTGTGGTGGCTACGAGATTCCTCCCTTTTGCCTTTATTGTTTCCCAGATCTCTGGGGAGAATAAAAGCTCCATTGCAGGCACTAAATACAGAAACCCTCATCATCCCTTCGGTGATGATGGTAATGTTGTAGATCACCTCTAATGATGTCACTAGATTTTTGGGGCTTATGTTACCCATATACGGATTTGATGATCTTGGCTCCATGGGAATCATTATACAACTTCGGGTACCATATCCCATTTCAGATAGGTGCATTTCAAGTGTGTAGAACCAAGAGCGTATTATTCTGTCAGTTCCCTTGCCATCGAAGTATGAGTCAAATTTGTGGATAGATCTGACCGCAATATGCATCTGCGGGGAAGGATATCGAAGTATGGGTGAAGAAACCTATAGATCTCTTTCTCAGCATCTTGGATCTGTTGATAGATCAGTTTTACGGCCCAAAAATACTTTAGCCGGAGGGTGAGAGCTGCAGATATTTTCAACCCTAACATCCAAACTATAGCCAAAATGGTCATTAGTCAGAGGTTTGATACATCGAGTGCCAGATTCATGAAGAATGGTAGATCTGTAAGTCCTTGCCTCTCTGCATATGCCAATTCTTGCCATCGCCCATCTCCTTCTGTCTCCCGCTTTCGTATACTTGAATATATATATATATATATATATATATATATATATATATATATTTATATATATATTATATATATATATATATATATAATATATATATATAATATATTAATTAATTTAGGGTGATGTATTTAAGGTCTGTCTATGATAATAATTTATGATCTCATCATAATTTACGATCTCTCTACGGTAATAATTCATGATCTCTCTGCGGTATTAGAAAAATAATCTGGGGCACGTGCGTGTGGGGTTCGGCTTGCTGCTAGCAGGTGCACACATTCCTTATATTTTTCTAAGACATATCTGCTCATATATTTTCAAGTATGAATAATTCACCACAATTACCAAAGATTACCAAAGGTAGTCCTAGCACAGTTACTCTATAAAGCCTCTATGAGTATATAGTCTTTAGAGAAGCATAGAGAAGAAAGAGAAGTCAAGCTACAAACAGAGTTAGCAGCCATGCTAGAAAATAAATTCACATCTCTTGAAGACAAGATTGAAAATCAAATAGAAAATAAAATAGAACTATTGGAGAATAAGATGGAGGCAATGGAGACTAGGTTGCAGGTTATAGAAAGACAAAACCAAGATATGAACCAAACATCCCAACAAGTAGATGTTGATACTTTAGAGAGTCTTAAAATGAAGGACATGATTGAAGAGTTAGAAGAAAAAGTTAAAAGTAGCATCACCCTAAATAGTGTGGTAGGTAAATTAGATATCAAACCAATTAAAGATGAAATGAAAAATTGATAGAATTAGACCATGAGCGTAACAAAAGGGCCTTGAACCTTATAATATTTGGTTTGAAAGAGGAGGTAGATGAGGATACTTTAGCCATAGCCCAGACAGAATTACATAACAGATTACAAATTGAAACAACGTGTCTCACAGAAGCAACAAGGTTGGGGAAACTATTGAGACTAAAGGAAGGCTGATCCGAATAAAGGTGAGCTCTACTGACCATAAGTATGACATACTCAGTAAAACCTCAAGTCTAAAAGGAATGAGAATACTTATAAATGAATATCTCATTCCAGAAGATCAACCAGAATTGAGAAAGGAGGTTCAAAAGGTAAAGGAAGCTAGGAAGGAAGGAAAATGGGCAATAATCAGAAATATAAAAGTCGTTATTTGAGATAGAAACCAAAAATATAAGAATAAATAACAACTCAACATGCTCCAGATTCTTTCTTGGAACTGTCGGGGCTTTCCATGGAACAAAGGCCCCAAGCTAAGGTGGATATCGAATGATGTTGATATTAGTTTTCTTGTTGAAACTTAGGAGCACGAAGAATCTAAGGTCCCTAAAATAGATGGCTTTCCATTATGGTCTACCTGAAATAAGCAATCCTCCCGTAGAGGCATTGCGGGTATAGCTTGTTACATTAATAAGAACATCTCTCCCCATGCCAGGATTTATAAAAACGACCCTTACAACCAATATAGTTGGATAAAAATTATTGAAATTTATGATAAAAAGACTTACATAACAATCTGTTATTTCTGCCCCATCAATTCTAACTTCTATAAGAAAAAGAATCTAGATAAAAATAGCCCTTACAATGGTTTAGAGAATGATATTTCTAGTGATCCAGGTGGATGTTGGTGGCCAGCCACCTATCCCATTTAGACCCCCACAACTGTCTCTTTCAGTTTTTCAGTTTCCGTAATTGTAGCACAATTTGCTATTTTTAGCAGTTTTTTTTCGGGTCGTGAACTTCCAGAGCCGTTTTGAGGCCCTAAACGACATTTTTTGGGAAATCTGGGGGCAACGTGGGTCTATGATCCAATTTTACCCTTCCCAAAGTGGTAGTTCTCGGATAGATCTTTCTAACGAGCTATCATACGCGTCAAACAGAGATCGTATGCCAAAGTTACGACCCAGGGAAATTGATGTACCAATTTACCCAAAACGGGGCCCATAATTTGGCGTTTCATCTTCTAGGGTTAGGTTTTGGAATGTGAAGGGTTTTCCATTGTTTCTTAACAATAAATAGGCCTTCGAGCCTCATTGTAACACAGTTCAGAGGCATCTAGCCACCACATCTCTTCTCAGAGATAAGCTACCATCGCCCTAGTTGGTTTATTTCCATTTCTGGTTGTAAGCATATTTCGGTATTTTCCATTAATGAAATGAAGTATTATTTCTGTTGCATCTTTGTGTATATGGTTATCTCTGTATTTTTTTGCGTTCCTGTTTAAATCTGGATCAGTGGTATCAGAGCAGTCTGCTTTTTCTCTGTTTTTCTTTGCATGTCCCCGACGAGGTCGGGATATAAGGAGTTAGGGCTTGAACTGGTCGAACCTTTGCAAGATCAGCCTCGTAAATCCTGACGGCCTCCCATGGCGAATGAGAAGAAAGACGAGGGGGCAGGAGATCCTATCAAAATCTTGCTCGAAGAAGCCCTCGAGCGACAATGGAACGCAATGATGGACAACTTTGCGCAGATCCTTCAACGACTACCCAGAAGTGACGCATCGGCTTCCAGCAGCTGCTCTAGAAATCCCACGCCCTTTAAGGTACAAGTTAATTTTGAAATCCCCATATTCGAGGGTCAGATAGACGCAGATGCTATAGAAAAATGGTTAAATCTAGTAGAAGGATATTTTTCTGTTCATGAATTTTCAAGTTGGGAAAAGATTATTTTCGCTCTTCTTAAAGCAGCCCCTCCACGTCACGCACTGGTGGGAAACCTACTGCGAGGAGAAGGATGAAAGTACAGGCTCATTGTTTTTAGCCGCACCACTTGGAATGACTTCCGGGATGCCATCAAGGAGCAGTACTACCCTGTCAAAAGCTATGAGGACAAATACATAAAATGGACTACACTGCGGCAGGGACGGGACCAAGATGTGTCGGAGTTCACAAACATTTTTCATACCCTTTGCACACAGTTGGGTATCAAAGATTCTGCGCTGCATCTGGTACTCAAATACCGTCGCTGCCTACACAGATACATCCAGGAACAGATGGAGTTCTTGAACATCTCCTCACTCGGCACAACATACCGATACGCTGTCAAAATCGAGCAAAAGTTCAAACAGAAGAAGCTAGACTTTGGATCTGCAAATCCGAAGCCCAAAGGACAAAGCCAAGCGGAGTGACCCAAGACAACTCGTTGAAGCCGCAAGAAAAGAACAACTCCATGAAGCCAAGGAAGGACACATGGAAGTGGTGTGAGTTCCATAAGAGTCCCACTCATAACACAGGTGAGTGTCAAACCAAGCAGTCGCTGGTGGCCGAGTTGAAGGCTTTCGAATCAGATGCATGTTTCGACCCTGAGCCAGAACCTGACAAGGGGAACGGCAAAGGGAAGCAGATCATTGATGTGGATCCCAGTGCCACTGTTGCCATTGCCAAAATCCAGAAAAATGAGCCCGAAGATCCAGAGGAGGGGGAATGTCTTTTCCACTCGCAGATGTGGGTGAAGGGTTCGCCGCTGTAATTCATTGTCGCCAGTGGTAGCCAAAAGAACCTCCTTTCAGCAGAGGTCGTGAAGCGGTTGGGCCTACCAACTACACCACACCCGCAACCATACTGTATTGGGTGGCTTCATGAAGGAAGAGATCTCAAAGTTCGCCAGCAGTGCCGCCTTCCCTACAACATCAAGCCTTTCACAGACGAGGTATTGTGTGATGTTACACCTCTCGATGTTTGTGATGTACTATTAGGCCAGCCATACTTGTGGAGGCGACATGCTGTATATGAGTCAAGGCCTCATGCTGTCATTATTTCTTTGAGTGCTTCATTATACAGGATACCAGAGGTAGCCCCACCTACCGCCACCTCTTTGATCACTGCTAAGAAAGGCAGCAAGCTCATCTCCCACACCAGGAAATTCATCTGTATGGTTCACTCCCAAAGTAAGGGGAAGATCGTTGCTACATCCATGACCCCCGCAAAGGGTTCCCCCACGCAGCAGCAGCAGCAGCAAAGGGATACGACCATGACAGAACACAGGAACAATTTCTCCTCACCCACAGGGGTACCACATAAGTTTCAGGTGGGCGACAAAGTTTGGTTACATCTGTAGAAAGAATGCCTTACAAAAGCCCATCAGAAGCTTAGACCACTCCAACATGGTCCTAACAGTAGTACCAAGCCTGTGGGGAACAATGCTTTGGAGCACAGCATTCCTCCATTCCTTCGCCTGCACCAAGTGTTCAATGTGGACCGTCGTTGACCATGCTTCCCACCATTACTGGACACGTCAAAAAGTGCAGAACAAGTTCAGCAGATGGAGGAACTCAACGCAATGGGGACCATTGATTCCTAAGGGGGGAGGAATGATCTAGGTGGATTTTGGTGGCCACCCACCTATCCCATTTGGACCCCCACAACTGTCTCTTTCAACTTTTTTAGTTTCCTAAACTGTAGCATAATTTACTATTTTTAGCAATTTTTTCGGGTCCTGAACTTCCGGAGCCGTTTTGAGGCCCTAAACAACGTTTTTTAGGAAATCGTGGGAAACATGGGTCCATGGACCCATGTTGCCTCCCAAAGTGGTAGTGCTCAGATAGATCTTTCTAACGAGCTATTGTACGCATCAAACAGAGATTGTATGCCAAAGTTACAACCCCAAGAAATTGATGTACCAATTTACCCAAACGGGGCCCACAATTTGGCGTTTCATCTTCTAGGGTTAGGTTTCGAGATGTGAAATGTTTTCTATTTTTTCTCAAAATAAATAGGCCTTCGAGCCTCATTGTAACACAGTTCAGAGGTAGGTAGCCACACATCTCTTCTCACAGATAAGCTACCATCACCCTAGCTGGTATTTTTCCATTTATGGTTGTAAGCATGTTACACAAAAATGTCGTCACCTTGATTATTTGCAGTCGGTGTAGGTCTATCACCACCTATACCAGATTCCTAAGCAAGTCTCAAACCTCAGCTCTTGAAAACAAGCTTTAGAAATGAGAGAAAGACATCAAAAAAGCAATGTAGCTTTGGTTCCGCACTTTCTCTCTCTTTTGCCTGCGAGCCCGCACCTTCTGTTCAGAATATCTGCGTACTTATACACTCTGTATGTAAAGGGGAGGGTGCGTACCCCTGTAAAAGTCAAAAGGCACAATATTTATCTTAAAAAACTCATCTTGGGTTAATTCTAGAGTTTTCTAGAAGCATTTGTTACGTGGATTGTTCGCTCCAAGTGGTTCATGCATCCCATCATAGGAGGAACTAATCCCTTGTTGAGAAGAGCTATCCCTTTGAAGGAGGACTCTATCCCTTTGAAGGAGGAGCTGGTAACTGATCTCCATTGCACTATAAATTGAGGCATTGGGTCAGTGGCCAAGGAGGTTAGAAGCTGAACTTTTGAGGGTAAATGCTAGTGAAATCAAGACTTCTATTTGAGCTTAAGAGGA
>APFE031042839.1:29351-65959 GCA_000404065.3 Pinus taeda
ATTTTTCCCAGGTAAGCATCTTTAAAAAGGTAGCTTTATGGGTAGCCTTAAAAGCGCTCTCTAAAATTCATTGACATCAAAAGTAGCTTTGGCTGTATGATGAGCCTTAAAACATTTCTCTAAATTTTAATTTTAATTTATAAATTATTATGTTGTTTGTTTTTTAAATTGTATTTAGGTTAAAAGTAGTTTTCTAATTAATTATTAATTAATTAAGTTATTTTTAAATATTATTAAATTAAGATTTTCCCATAGGCAATTTCAAATGGTATTGAAACCAACTCCATTACTATCAAAATTAATAAATTAACTATTATTTTTTAACATAGGACTTTGTAAACTTATAAATATATTAGATAATGGACTGGTATTTTCATCCCATCCCATAAAATTTAAAATAAAACTAATGGCACTATATATATATATATATGAAAGTGAAGTAAACGCTTTCAGAGTTGATTCTATTAGATTAAATGGATAATTAAATGTTTAGACGGAGAATTAAAAAATATTTGGAAGATTATTTAAGTGATTTATAATACAGCTCTATGGGGTAGGAGAGTTGGTAATCACATAGCGGTGAAGTTTGTAGTAAGTGGACTCCGTATTGAATGTTACGAGTTTAAATTGCAGTAGTCTATAACGCGACTTTTTGAAAGCTTTTCCGGCGGATTTTTCCGGTCAAAATCCGGGAGCAATTCATTGGAATCCCAAGTTTGATAGCTAGTTTCTGCACAATCAATGGCTCCCAGGGGTTTTTCACAGCGCTGAATCCAAATATGCAGTTAAAAAACCATTTTAACTGCTAAAAATCAAGATTTAACCTCATTTCTTCCGCCGGATTCCGTCACCGGAATCTCCAAAAAGTCTTCCTCAGACTTACATTGGTGACCCGTTAGAGCAGGTAAGGCGCGAAACCCAGAGGTTATAGTGGTGGCGGCCAGAATCAACCCGTGTCACGCTAGTTGTGAAGTTGTCTCAGTTGCTGATTCCTCTGATACAAAAAAAGAAAAGAAAAAAATGATTTATAATACTTCTTTTGGTTTTGAGGTGACACAGAATATTTGCAGCAGCGAAAATGTTCAGCGTGCGTGCGTCGTCCACGGTCTTTATTCAGCGAATGTGAGCGTTTTGTTCAGAGTGCGTGCGTCGTCCACGGTCTTTATTGTATATGTTGCAATATCATCCTCGTCCACCCAAATCCAAATCACTGTACAATAGTATATCAAATTACTATATGATTGATTGCACAAATTTTATAATCCTCTCATAAATCTCTGTCAATCATCTCACAAATACTCAACTGCCCGGGAAAGCTTTATTTGGTTCAATTCAATAACATTGCTTGCAACAGGTCAGTGAAGACAAAATCATAAGCCTAAATGATTAAAGATATATGTTATTGGATTTTTACATATACACTGTGTAGTGCTGCACATACGACTGTATATATGTCATATTATACTAGTGCAAGATATTTATTGCGTATATGTAGTGCTGCACAACTGTGTATATATTGTTATTAAATACCGAAATATGGCCATAAGTCTAAAGCATTTTATGGGGGCTCACGCTCCACCGATTAACATCAAGTCAAGCTCCACCGAATTACCCCCACCGCCCACACTAAATGCGTGTCTTTGACTCGTGGTTCCTTCTTTAAGTTTCAACCAATCACCGAACACACTGTGACAAGCCGCATCTTGACCTGAGCAAGCCTATCACACTTTTACGTTACAGCAGTGTGGCGGTTTCAAAAATGTTTGTCTCGTGTCAGTGTATCTACTGGCTTTCATATCTGTAAAGCATGGAATCGCGCTGAAGAATTCGAAATTTTGGCAATTCGGTTCGATTTGGCTATTAATAGGTTAAAATTCGATTTCGCATTTATATCAACGTCCGGCAAAACTATATTGTTCAAATTTTTTGTAATTTCTGCTTATTTTTATTTTAATTCTTTTCACATTATTTTAAATTGATTTTAAGAATTTTGTAAAAGAAATAGATTACATGGATTTTAGATTCCTTGGACAATCAGGAACTTCTAGACTAGTTATACTCAGATGATCTTTGATTTATACTTTATTTAACTAGTCATTAGGAAATTACTGATTAAAAACAACATCATTAACTACTATTTCTTCATTGACTAACTAACAACTATGGATAAGAGACCTGTCTACTTTTTTTTAAAACGAGGTTTATGTTAAAAGGGTTATATTTTTTTTGGTTTATCTTAAAAAGTTCGTTCTTCCCCTTCCATAATTTTTATTCACTTTTATTAAAGAATTTTCTCTACTCATTTCAATATCTAGTTTTACTTGCAACATTTATGGTTCAAAACATTTTAAATATTAAAATTGTTATTTGAAATTAATATTATTTTTTTAAATACTGTAGTATCACATTTTTTTTAATTTAAAGTTGATTTTTTTTAAGTATTGAATGGGATTGATATTCATATTTAAACTGGAATTTGATAATAACTACAAATATAAAATAAATTAGACAAAATGGTAATAGCCTCAATTTCTACCAATCTCGTAATTGAGAGTACTCTGTAGACAAAAGCCTATGAGAAGGGCAATGGATAACTACCCACCTTGCAAAGTCCCATCATTGGTAGACCTTTGCATGCTCCAATCATCACCGACCAATTAATGTAGGGTGGGATCATATAGTGATATTTTGTTTGAAAGCAAGTTTTGTGGGATGAAATCAACCTATCAGAGGTTTGCTATGATCTCCGCTCAAAGAATAGACTCCAATCAAGAAAATTAAGACTAGTTTAGAATTTATCGGTGTTGAGATTAATGTAGAAATGTCTTAATGGAGTAACAGTTCAAACCAAACCTTAGATTAGGATTTTGTTCCTATTTTCTAGGGTGTTGTTTCAACTTCCCTAAATGTGTGTAAACTATAAATATATCTCATGTAAAGCATGTACGACAGAGCGTGTTATGTAGTGGCAGTCTCTGAGTGGTGTTCCACACCTATGAGTTGCTCAGATTTGATTTAATAAAGTTTGATTCGTATTTTGACGTGGTCCAAGAGCTACAGGACTGATGATGCCTGTACCCTAATTGGAGAGAGAGACCAATGCGTTTTAGGCGAGATCAGCGCGGAATTTGGCTCGATAGTCGTGCCGATTTCACTTCTGGCCTTACACACTTTTCATTAGCCAGAACGACGCATAAATAATTGTTGAATCACGCCAACCTTGAAAGGTGGAAGTGTTATGAAACTAGCTCACAAAAAGATAGAAAAGATAGATCAACACCTTAGAAATAAGCCTCTTCGAGGGGGCAACCTCCTTTACATTACACAAATGAACAATTCTTAGATGATTCAAATTACAAAACCTCCTTTCTATATATAGGAGTCTAAGGGTCACAATATAACCAAAACCGACCTAACAATGATAATATAAAGGCACAATAATAACAATATGGGGACAATAGGGGCACAACAATAATAATAAGGGATACAATGATAATAGTAATGGGGGAATCACTAATATTATAGGGACCTAACATGCCCCTCTCCTTCAAAAAAGTGTTTTCCTCAATGTTTGAGTAGTTCTGGATGCTTCTGTACAAAATTCTCATCCTCCCTTGTGGAATCTTCAATGGGTAAGTTCTTCCACATGATGAGATACTCTGAAATTGATCGATTTCGTATATGTCGATTTCTTGTTTCTTTGATTTCTTCAAGTTCCAATATGATTTTTCGTTCCTCATTAAATTCTGGCAATTATTTGAACTAGAAGCTTGTCACCTATAACTTTCTTTAAGCATGAAACATGGAAAACTAGGTGCACTCGAGAAGTTGCAGGAAGCTCCAATTTGTATGCCATAGTACCTATCTTTTGCAACACCTTTACGGACCATAATACTTTGGTGATAATTTATTATCCTTCTTACATTGCTTTAGGGACATTTTTTTATATGGTTGTCGCTATAGGAATACCCAATCACCTACATCAAAACTTATTTCGCTGCGATGTTGATATGCTTGTTGTTTCATTCTATTTTCCGCCAAGGTGAGGTTATCCTTTAAGAGTTGGATAACTTATTGTTGATGCTCGATGTGATCTTCCACTGCTTGAACCTTAGAATTTTCTCTTAAATATGATGTTATGGATGGTGGATGATATCCATAAAGTGCCATAAATGGGGTCATTTTTGTTGTAGTATGGAAGGAAGTGTTATACCACCATTTAGCCAGAGACAACCATTTGATCCATGGTGTCTATTTATCATATACAAAGCAAAGAAGATATCCTTCCAAGCATTTGTTTACTATCTCAGTTTGCCCATCAGATTGAGGATAAGATGAGCTACGAGATAACTCAGTACCAAGACAAGAAAATAATTCTGACCAAAAATTTCCAGTGAAAATGGGATCTTTGTCGCTTACAATAATCTTTGGGTTTCCATATAGCTTTTGAATTGTTTCCATAAATGCAGTAGAAACTGTACTTGCTTTAAATGGATGAGATAATGCACAAAAGTGTGCATACATGGTATGTTTGTCAACTACCACCATGATAAAACTCTTTCCTTCGGACTTGGGTAAACCTGTGATAAAATCCATTGAAACATCCTCCCAACGTTGGCTTGGAATGGATAAAGGTTGTAATAGTCTGGGGTCTTAATTGTTTCAAATTTATTTTGTTAGCAAACCAAACATTCCGCCAAAAACTTTTGAATATCCGATTTAAGGCCATCCCAAAAAAAACCCTTCTTAACCCTATGGTAGGTTTTTAGAAATCCTAAGTGCCCTCGTAAGGGAGAGGTGTGCAATTCCCTAAGAATGTTTTGTTTTAGTTGTGAATTCTTACATAGGTATAACCGATCCTTGTACCATAACGAATCATTTTTCTAGCTAAATGTATCAGATGTAATGGGATCTTGTTGTATCTTTTGAATGAGTGCCCACACCTCCTCGCCATTCTTTCATTCATCCCTTGATTTGTTTATCCAATCTAGTTGGATAATAGAAGTGGCGCAAATAAATGCTTCCACATCCTCATCATTTCTTGAGAGTGCATCTACCACAACATTTTGCTTCCCTTTTTTGTAGATGATTTCAAAGTCATAAGCCAACATCTTTGTGACCCATTTTACTACTCTTCTGAAGATAATCTTTGCCTTAAAAAGTATTTTAGACTATCATGATCTGTTTTTACCTTGAAGCGTCTTCCCATTAGGTAGGGTTGCCATTTCTTAAGTGCATGTAGTATTGCCAACACTTCCTTCTCATAAATAGCTTTGTGTAAATACTTTCCTTTGATTGGACGACTTTCAAAAGCAATGGGTCTTTCTTCTTGCATTAAAACAACACCAATTCCATTTCCGGAGGTATCGCATTCCACAATGAAGGTTTTTGTGAAGTCTAGTGTAGCTAAGACTGGTGCTTGGCA
This sequence comes from Pinus taeda, assembly GCA_000404065.3. Classification (NCBI taxonomy): domain Eukaryota; kingdom Viridiplantae; phylum Streptophyta; class Pinopsida; order Pinales; family Pinaceae; genus Pinus; species Pinus taeda. The sequence continues at coordinate 34,777 of APFE031042839.1, forward strand.
CATTGCCTCTTAAGATGTTCAAAGGCCTTCGTTGCTTCTGGCATTCATGACAATGCATCTCTCTTCAATAATGTTGTTAGATGTGTTACTATTCTCTCATAGTCCTTAACAAACTTGCGATAATAGCCTGTCAACCCAAGAAATCCTCGTAGATGCTTTATGGATGTGGGAATTTTCCATTCCTTAATGGATTTAATTTTGCTAGGGCCTACCTTAACACCTTCATGAGATACAATATGACCCAGATATTCCACCTCTTGTACTCCAAAGAAACATTTGGAAATTTTTGCATATAATTGTTTCTCCTCCATAGTTTGAGCACCATGTCAACATGTTGAACATGATCCTTCCAAGACTTGATGTAGATTAGTATATCATCAAAATACTAACACAAATTTTCTAAGGAAGGGTTTGAAAATGGACTTCATCAAACCTTGCAATGTAGAAGGTGCATTAGTAAGGCCAAAAGGCATGACCAAAAATTCATAATGACCCTCATGAGTTCTAAATGTTGTTTTTGGAATGTCTTTCAGTCTTCATTCTGATTTGATGATATCCTGAACAAAGATCCAACTTGGTGAATAAATTGATCCATGCAATTCATCCAATAATTCATCATTGACAGGAATGGGAAATTTATCTTTAATAGTGAGCTTGTTGAGCTCCCTATAATCTGGACACATGCCCCATGATCCATTCTTCTTGTGAACCAATACTACTGGAGCAAAGAAAGAACTTTGACTTGGTTGAATTATACCAGCCTTTAGCATTTCTACAACCATACATTCAATTTCACTCTTTTGGACATATGGATATATGTAAGGCCTCATGTTTGGAGGAACACTTCTTGGAATCAAATTAATAGCATGATCATGATCACGAATAGGTGGGAGGCCTTTCGGAGTCTCAAATACCTTGGAATGATTATCCAAGACTTTTTTGAGATCTAGAGAAATCGATGATTTCAATGTGGGAACCTCTAGTGAACATAATTGTGTAATTATGCCTTGTTGTTCTTTAGAATATTTGTCATTCCGTTAGAGATGATTATCTTTCTTGGTTTCCATGCGATACCCCTTAATTCAAATTCCTTTCCTTCTGAAGAGAATTTAATGAAAAGTTCTTAAAAATTAAAAGCTATTGTACCCAAGGATTGTAGTCATTGGACTCCTAGTACAACATCAGCACCACCCATTGGAACAGAAAGCAATGGGTTATTCAATACATATTCTCCCATGGATAGCTTGATATTATGGCACTTTCCTAAGCGATTTATGGTTCCTCCACTTGCAACCATGGGTTGTCACTCTCGTGCTGGATATAGGAAGCAATTTAATTCCTTGGCTATCTTAAAATGAATAAAATTATGGGTACTTTTCAAATCAATCAAAACTATTACCTTTTTCTTCTTGATATTCCCTTCTATCTTGATAGTTTGAGGAGTGGTAATTCCAACCAATGCATTACATGATATGGTCGGATTCATTTCTTCCTTTTCTAGGGTTTTTTGCTCATGTATATCCTCTTCTTTTGACATTTCTTGTTCCTTTCCTTCCTCCTCTTCACAATCTATGTAAAATAATTTCTTCTCGGCACACTTATGACCTTTAGTGTATTTGTTATCACAACTGTAACAAAGCCCTTTTGCTCTTGTTCCTTCCAATTGTTTTGGCGTCAACCTTGTTGGTTGTGGATGGCTAGGGGTAACAACACTTCCATCTTTATGATTTTGAGTGGTAAGCTTCTTGTTGCCATAATTTTGCTTTCCATTTTTCTTGCCAACCTGAATGCCTTCTCCAATGAATTTGGTTCCAAAAGGTGAACCTCATGTTGGATGTTATCTTTTAAATTCCCTATGAACACATCAATCCTATGCTCCTCTAGAATATCTTTTACCCTTATATTCAATTTTTGGAAGTCCTCAATGTGCTCCATCATTGAAGCCTTTTGTTTGAGATTTATCAATTGGCTAAAAAAAGTGTTTCTTTTTGTATCCTCATAATGTGCTATCATTTCATCAGTAAAAATAGCCCAAGTGAAAATCTATTTATGGGAGCAAATACATCAATACCATACAAACTTATTTGGTTCCAAATATAAAGTTCCAATGCATACCTTTTGTGTGTTTTGTGCACTATGGAGATCGAAAAAATGCTCCATATGTAGTATTCATGTTCCAGGATCCTTTCCATCAAACTTCCTCATATCGATCTTTGGAACATGGTCGTTCTTCGATCCAACGTTAGAGTCTATGAAATCATGACTAACATTTATTTTTTTCTCATCATGAGTTTCCTTTACTACCCTTTTGCCATTAGTAAGCATTTCTTGTAGAAACTTTGTCAAATTTGTCTTCAAATCTTCCATGCCTTTATTTAAATCATCCATCTTAGCTTCCACGCCATCCATCTTAGCTTCCATGTCATTCATCTTAGCTTCTACTCCTTTCTTTAAACCATCCATCTTAGATTTTGTTACTTTTTGTGCAAGTGAAATTTGTTGCACTTGGTATCGTAATTTTGATATATCATATTCCATTTCTTCCTCTTTTTCATGAGTCATGCTAGAGATTTCAGGTTTCTTGCTAGGTGTTTCCATTTTCGTTTTCAGGGCATCAATTACCGATAATAATGCTTCACTATGCCCTTTAAATTTCTTCAAACTAATTTTTCAAACCAAGCTTATGCAAAAAATTAAAAAAAACTACACACCTTTTTTCACTTTGTAGGGGCTCAATATTGAATATGATGTATCTCTATAATTTTGTATCTCCAAGGTTTGAAATTTCTACCTGCGGTAACCCTCTAAGTAATATTTCTAAACACACAAGTCTGATCAAGATTGGATTCTCCAATGAAGAGTTATGCCAAATCTTTCACGATGACCTGAGTATAGACTGGTTCAGTAGAGCAAACTTTTACGACATGTCGCGGGTCATTGTTTCAACCTTAGGTTCTAAACATAATCCCCAACAAACTACAGTCCGTCCTTGTTCTGCAATTTCTTACGAAAATTCAATCTGATGCTTAGAACGAATGTTATGATGATTTTCCCAAGTTCACCTGTTTGGAATGTAAGTCAGGGGTCTACAAAAACCATAACTTCCTCAGATTATATCTCCACAATTATAGCGAGTCAAGATCTAAAATTTGGGCCCGAGGTTCAGCCCGATTTCATCTCAAATGGGTTTTTTTCTTAGCTTCTGAAACTTCATATAACAAACGTTATCGCAAAAATTCCACGATGACTTGTTTGGAGCAGTGAAATCCTTGAATCCAAAGCTTTCATACCAAATGTTATGAAACCGGCTCACAAAAAGATAGAAAAGATAGATCAACACCTTAGAAATAAGCCTCTTCGAGGGGGCAACCTCCTTTACATTACACAAATGAACAATTCTTACATGATTCAAATGACAAAACCTCCTTTCTATATATAGGAGTCTAAGGGTTTATAATATAACCAAAGCCGACCTAACAATAATAATATAAAGGCACAATAATAACAATATGGGGACCATAAGGGCACAAAAATAACAATAAGGGATACAATGACAATAGTAATGGGGGAATCACTAGTATTATCGAGACCTAATAGAAAGGGACTTGGAGGATCTCAAGGCTTGAGGAGGCCGGACTGCCAAGGAAGAGGGTTGTTGTCTGAGGAAGAGGTTGTGTTTTGCGTTTTAGATCCAGAGGGCACCCGGACTGCAGAGGCGAGAGGCTGAGATCCCTGATTGTGCAACCTTTTTTTTTATTGCTATGGGACTACATCCAACTCACTTGACCCAGCCCAAGATGCTCCTCGGCATACGATCCAGTTCATATGATCCAAGCCAGATCTGTTGTGTGTGAGAAAAGGCTGCAGAGTAGGATCATAGCACTATAGGCCATCGTTTGCTAGAAGAGGTTGTAGTGGGCAGCATAGGCAGAGCACAGTCAAATGGAGCTGTTGGTGCATGGTAAGCTACATGTGTGTTAAGTTGATACCACAACGGAAGCGTGGGGGTGGAGAGAACACACACCCAACGTGGTAACCTTCCAGATAAACACTGAGCCTGCACGATCTGATGCCAACTCTTGAAGCTTGAAGCCACTAAGAAGAGGATGTGGGTGCTACTGTAGTTTTTTGACAAAGATTCTTGTATTGCGTGGTTCAGGAGGCCAATATCGCCCCCCTGAAGGCCGAGGAAGAGGCGTGTTGCTGCTGGCTTAATAATAAATAACAAAGGTAACCAAAAGGCATGGAGGCACTGATGAGGCCATGACAATTGTGGAGAAGACCGCTGCAGAATAGTTGCTGCTGCAAATCGAGGGATTTAAGTTGTTGCCATTAGTCTCCCACACAATGGCGTTGAATCCATGATCATCGCTTGGTTGAGGTCGTGGGTATTTTTGGACTAATGCCCAGAAAATGATGATCATCTACCGTCATGGCACAGTTGCCTCTGAGAATCAAAGTTTTTTAAATTCTTTATAGTAAAGAATAATTATCGTTTTGATAATTAAAGTTTTTTTTTTTTTTTTTTTTTTAATTAAGTTTTTCAATTCTTTAATTAAAAATATGGAGGGGTTCTTTATTTGATATTAAAAAAAGGGGGTGGAGGAATTATTTTTTAAAAGAAGGAATTGAAGTGATTTGGGCTCAGTTTTGTTTGTATTCAGCATTTGTAGTACTGTTGAAGATCTGGGATTGATTTTTTAAATTGTTGGGGTTGAAAATATTTTTATTCATTCAAGATGAATAATCAGTTAGCAGAAGCTTACATTAATGAAAATAACAAGCTGGATGGATCCAATTACTTTGGTTGGAAATTCAAGTTGCAGACCTTGCTTGAGGACACAATGCATGGACAATTGTGAACAATGATGAAGTGAAGCCATACCAGGCTATAGGAGGAACAACAAAAACAATCGAAGACTGGGACAAGCAGGAGACTAAGGCGAGAATGCTCCTGAAATTGTCGGTCAAATATTTCATTATTCCCCATATATGAGATTGCAAGACTGCACCAGAGATCTAGAAGATGCTCAAGGATCTCTATGAGGTCAAGAACACAAATCGATTTTTGTTCTTGAAGAGAAATATTCTCTCCATCAAGATGGAGGAGAATGAGATAGTTGTAGCATTTATTTCGTCGATCAAGGAGCTCAAGAACAAGCTGGGTGATATTGGTGAAGTTATTTCAAATACATATTTGGTCAAGATTACCATGAATGGTATGATTGACGAGTATCATATGTTCATCACTGGCTTGAATGCAAGAGAAAAATCCCCCATGTTTAAAGAATTGACTGGGATCCTCATGCAAGAGGAGGAAAGGTGGCTGACTCATAAACATTAGAGTTTAGATCTAGCCTTATTGGCAAAGAAGAATCCCTTCAGAGGAAAGCCAAATGTAACACAGAGGAGCAGTGCAACCCCACAAAGAAAGATGCCCCCACCTCAAGGTACGTTCTTCAATAAAAATGACTCTGCGACCATATGCTTTTATTGTGGTAGAACCATCCATATAGCTAAATATTGCATGAAGAAGAAGTTTGGTGAAGGTTGGAAGAGACATAAACAACATGTAGGTCATTTTTCTGATGAGGAATAGAGTTATAACCTCAAAGTGTTCATATTTGACTTTGCACTTTCGTCTAAGGAGGATGAAGCAGATACCTAGTTTGTTGACTCAGGTGCATCCATCCACATGACAGGGAACAAACAATGGTTTGAAGACTTCAAAGAGACTAGCAGTGGAGCAAACATCTATCTTGGCAAGGATAGAGGGTACCAAATCAAAGGTTATAGTAATATTCCTGTTGTTTTGCTTGATGGAACTATTAGACATATCCATAATGTAATGTATGTACCTGGGACCAAAAAAGAATATGATCTCTGTTTCTACTCTAATTGATCAGAATCTCAAGGTAGAGTTTTATAAATCATATTGTGTCATTAAAGACTTGTTAGATTGTATGAAGCCTATTGCATCAGGTATTCACGTGGGAGGATTGTACAAGCTAAATGTCAAATGTACACCACATTAGGCATTGACATCATGTGCCATGACTATAGTGGACTTATGGCATCAGAGGTTCATCCATATTAACTTCAATGATCTGTTGCTTTTACAGAAAAGAGGTATAGTCGAAGGTCTTCCTGTTTTAAAATCTGTTCATATTGACTGTGATGAATGTGCATTCAAAAACATGCACATAAAGGAATTTCTTGTGAATCTTGATAGAAAGAAGAGAGATATACTTGAGCTGGTACACACAGATCTATGTGGGCCTATGCAAACAAGGTCATTAGGCGATGCATACTATTTTTTACTGTTTATTGATGACTGTACTAGATTTACTTGGGTGTATTTCCTCAGGAAGAAGAGGCACACCTTTGAATACTTCAAGGAGTTCAGAAGTATGGTTGAAAAGAAGACAAGTAAAAGCATCAGGATTGTCTGCTCAAATCAAGGGAGAGAGTACAAGCAAGCTTGTGTTCTCAAATACTGCAAAGATAATGAGATACATCAGCAGTTTATATTACCCCACACTCCTCAACAAAACGGGGTTGTAGAGAGGAAGAACATCACCCTTGTGGAGTGTGTTCATAGTATGTTAAAAGGTAAGAATATTTCTAATGGTTTTTAGGCTGAAGCGATTAATACTGCAGTATATCTAAAGAATATAAGTCAAACAAGAAGTTTAGATTTTAAAACTCCTTTCGAAGCTCAATTTGGTTATACACCTGCAGTTAAGCATTTGAGAGTTTTTGGCAGTAAAGCCTTTTCCCATGTCCCAAAGGAAGATAGAAAGAAACTGGATTCAAAGGCCATCAAATGTATTTTTGTTAGGTATTGTACAGAATTTGAGGCTTACAATTTGTTTAGTCCCTCTACTCATAAAGTTTTTGTTAGTAGAGATGTAGTGTTTCATGAGAAGGTTAATGATGGAAGCTATGAGAGTGCTAATGAAGAATGGCACGTGCCCTTGTTGGTGGAAGAATGAAGTGATGAATCAGGTGAAAACAATGAGTAGATGGAGTAGTAGTAGGAAGGGAAATAAGATGATGTATCTATCAAGCCACGTCCAGAAAATGATGATCAGACAAGGTTTGAAACTACGCCACCACTCAGGAGATCAGGTAGGAAGGTTCAGTTGCCAACAAGATATATGGAAAATGATTTTATAACTATTATTATGAATGTTGTTAAACCCTCTAGTTATAAAGAAGCCAGTCAATATAGTGAATGGAGGGCTGCTATGGAAGAGGAATATGAATCAATCCTGAAAAACAAAACTTGGGATTTAGTTAAACTACCTAAAGGAAAACAACCCATAGGATGCAAATGGTTGTATAAGCCTAAATTTAAAGCAGATGGGAACATAGATAAGTATAAATCTAAGCTGGTTGCAAAGGGGTATTCGCAACAAGAAGGTATAGATTATGATGAAACATTTGACCCTGTAGCTAAACTTAACACAATTAGAATGATAATTGCTTTCACTACCAAACACCATTGGATGATTCACTAGTTAGATGTTAAATCTGCATTTTTAAATGGAGACATAAAAGAAGAAGTCTAATTAGTGCAACCTTACGGGTTTGTCAAATAGGGTGAAGAACATTTAGTTTGGAGATTGAAGAAATAACTGTATGGACTAAAAGAAGCAAAAATGACCCTAATATTTATACCATGCTTGATAAAGAGGAAAGGATTGTTTTGATTTCTTTATATGTAGATGACCTAATCATTACAGGGAATGTTGATAATCTCATTAAAGAAATCAAGGAGAAGATGTCACAAGTGTTTGAGATGAAAGATCTTGGAGAGCTACAATACTGTTTGGGTTTGGAAGTCTGGAGGGATTCTGGACAAACTTTTTTGTCACAAAGTAAGTATGTCAGGGGCTTACTGGAAAAGTTTAGAGTGGATTAGTGCAAAGCTATACCAGTACCTTTACAATAGAATTTAGAACTTCAGAATGATAATGGATCTAAGGAGGTAGATGTGATGTTGTATAGACAACTGGTGGTGAGTCTAATCTACTTGACTACAACTAGGCTTGATTTGGCTTATGCAGTTAGTGCATTGAGCCAATTTATGTCAAAGCCCCTCGAGAGCCATTGGGTTGCAGCGAAAGGTGTTTTAAGGTATCTCCACGGAACCTTAGATTTTGGTATTGTTTATACTGATTCGCGTGATGTTAGATTGACAGGTTTTTCAGATTCCGATTAGGCTAGAAATGTAGATGATAGATGATCCATAACAAGTTATGCATTTAACATTGGATCCAAAGTCATTACATGGAGCAACAAAAAGCAAAACACAGTATCCTTGTCTTCTGCGGAAGCTGAATATCAAGGTATGTGTGCAGCAACATGTGAAGCAATTTGGTTGAGGAGACTTCTCCTTGATGTTGGGGAAGAACAGAAGGTTGCAACAATGATCAAATGTGACAACTAGAGCTCCATCAAGCTTGCAAATAATCCAATATTTCATAAGAACACAAAGCATATCGATAGACAGTTTCATTTTTTCAGGGAGAAATTTTAGTCAAAAGAAATCCATATTGAGTATTGTAACAATTGTGACAACGCTATTAATATTTTTACCAAACCTCTTGGTAGAATCAAATTTGAGTTGTTTAGGGAAGTGTTAGACATATTTTTGAATCCATTTCTCGTGTAAGGGGCAGTGTTGAGATTAATTTAGAAATGTCTTAATGGAGTAACATTTCAAACCGAACCTTAGATTATGATTATGTTCTTGTTTTCTAGGGAGTTGTTTCAACTCCCCTTAGGGTGTTGTTTCAACTTCCCTAAATGTGTGTAAACTATAAATATCTCTCATGTAAAACATGTATGGTAGTGCGTGTTCTGCAATGGCAGTCTCAAGACACCCGTGAGCTCCTCAGATTTGATTTAATAAAGTTTGATTCGTATTTTGACAATCGACAACAAGTATGGCCAACTTGGGTTTGAGTCCTTCCCTTTGAGGGAAAGGAGCGATGGAGCTATGGGTGTTTGTATAATAATATGGGGCTGCCTCAATGTTGTTAGATTTGAACAGGTTTGTTTGGCGATACACAATTTTCCCTTTTTTTATTATAGTTTGTTTGTGATCTTTATTTTTTATTCAAAATATGCTGTCAAATTTTTTGAATAACAAATTTTTGCCCAGATGGTTTATCTTGGAAAAGACATTGTCATACTTATTTTTTATTCAAAATATGCTGTCAAATTTTTTGAATAACAAATTTTTGCCCAGATGGTTTATCTTGGAAAAGACATTGTCAAAAGTATGCGCCTCTCAATACTACCCATTTTTCAATATCACTCACTTCTCAGTGTTAATTTTATTGGTAATAAAATGGGATAGATAACAAAATATTTATACATATATTATCTCTCTAGTTTTGAACTTATGACCTCTATCCCTGTAGTTTTGAACTTACAACCTCTTAAAATGAAACACATGCTTAGCCCCACTCAAACTATTATATATTTTGAGTTGCTCCTAACCATTAAATGATATATATCTCAAGTTACTAAAAAAAAATTATAAAACTAACTAAAGACTCACTTTATGACATATCTCACAATAATAAAATTTGTTACCATAACAATATTATTTTCAATTAAACAATTTAACTAAAAAAAATGAAATAACAAATTTGGAAATAAATCTCAATCATAAATTTGTATATACTACTATCAATAAATAACCTAATTTGTATATACTACTATCAATAAATAATCTAATTTGTATATACTACTATCAATAAATAACCTATTTGCTACAGAGAATGAATAATATCCTCGTAGTGAGTCCAATAACAAGTTATCGCATTACCCCATATTGTAACACTAAATTTATAACTAGCATAATACTCGATCAGCACGCGAGCCAAAGAAGGCTGAAAGTCATTCTGAGAAGTAATAGCCCTTATTTCATTTCAGGCTTTGTTATAATTCTTACTACCACAAGAAGGTTGACCATTTATTATAAGTATTAAGTTCATATAATAAATACAAAATTTATAAACGAAGATGATAAGAGACAGATTAAACCTGAAGACATGTTTCCAGCAACGGTCGAAACATCAAAGAGATCAAAACTAAGGAATCAACAATGGTTTGGTTCCAGTGAAAATTTCACCATTCCCATGAGAGCTTGAAAAGCTTGTGAAAATCTGCGCGTCTGGTACCAAAATTTGAAAAAGACCTGAACGAAAACTGCATATTCAGCACAAGTATCTTTGCAAATTTTAGAAGACTAGTTTTAATGGAAAATGGGGGAAAAGTCTGCAAATGCACATTATTAGCCATCATTTTGGAAAACAAATAGAGAGAAGTCACCCGTTTTTAAACGGTGGAATCACATTCCTCTAGGGATTATAGCAAAGAACTTAGAGAAAACTGTACCCCTGGAAAAATATTTCAGGGCGAAAATGGCTAGGGGTATGTATTCTAATTTTCTCAAATTGTTGAGTCACGGAAATAATATCTGTCAATTTTAGATATATGTTCTTTGTACCAAATAATTCAACGCATCTTTTAAAATTGTGAAGCAGAAATTGTTGAGATAAAAAACCTATGGTTTGCAGCAGAGTTTTTGTTTTGTCTTTTTAATTTTCTTGTTTTCTTAGCATAGGTTTTCTTTTATTTTTTTTCGTTTCAATTTGCTAGTAAAAATAAAATAACCAGTGGTAGATGAACAATTTGTTTTTTCAACTAGTTGGGTTCAAGTATTCAGATACATGTTATAATTCTTGAACTTATGTGAACTGCAAATCAGGAGAATAAGTCTTTCTTGACAGTCAGATCCCAAAATATTAACAAAACATTTATGATTTTAAAGTAATTAGAAATTAACACCTATTCAATTCAATGTCGGCTGACTGCCTGAATGGAAATGCGATATTGAAGGTCCCTCAACTATAAAACTTTCGAGGAAGCATTGGCCTTGAAGCCCTTCAATGCTTGAAGTTGGAGAAGACAACATGGGTTGAAGCTTTAGAAGAGTTTTGGGCTCCTTTCTCTGTTCAAGGTATAGCAAACGACACTAAAAATGTCAGAAACGTCTTGGAGATAAGAAATAGTTATATTCTTAGTTAGATAATGTGTGCTCTTATGAAGGTTAATTTGTTGAACACCGTAGCTTCAGACCAGATGAATGATGCGTCAAGTAAAATTATGATGGTCAAATGAAAGTTATGGGGATTCACTCAATAAACCTATAATATATAGCATGCCTTAGTGGTATACTAAATAATACCCCTAATTTGACTATATATTGGAAATTACCTCTTAAAATCACATTATTTAACCCCCTGCCAATATGAACCCAATACACCTTACCATTCTAAAAAACTCCTACTTTCACTAGATATTGTAGGTATCAATTTTTTCTTAAACATTTTTTTATACCCTTTTATATTTTTCATTAACTTTGAGCTCCATTTTTTATACCTGCGAATATAAAAACCCTTTAGCCCCTAATATATGTTCAATATACTATGTTATTTTTTCCACAATATATATCCTTCAATATGAACCCACGTGGTATGGTATTGCTCCCTCAGTGAAGCCCTTGTGATGAAAGTTTAAGAGGATTTTTGAATAACAATTTCTAGGATTGGTAATTTCCAGGATTTTTCTGAGTAGTTTTGTTGTTCAAAACCACATTCCCAAGCTCTTTCATGTGTATTTCACAATTGTCCTCCTCAAGAATCATCCAGGATGAATGAAAATAACAACAACATTAACAAAAATAAAATAATGCAGATTTCACTTAATGAAAATAAACGAATATCTAGAGGTGGTAGGATGGAGGGATTTTCTTCAGTCCCTAAGTAAATTAATAAGTTAAATATTTATGGGGCTAAGTCATGGGATGAATAATTTTGCAAAAATGTACAAACTCTTTCTCAGCGTCCAATTGACTAAAAACCAACATATCTTTAAAATTGTGATCATGGAAGATTCCCTTATTATTATTCAACACCTTCAAAAAAAATTCTCTTCCTAAAAATAACAATTTCAGCTTCCTAAATAGAATCAAAAGCTTTCTAAATTCTTTTCCTCAAAAGACTTATGTCCACATCTTGAAAAGCCCAAACAATGTGACAAACACAACCTAACCAAGCTTGTCCCCTTGAAGCTAGGCAATTTGTTATCAATGGGTTGTCTGATAGAAACCGATAGTGCAAACTATCTTCACCTTCCTTAATCAAATATCATATTACATATATACAGGATTATTGTCTCAAGATAGGAAAACTATCTTGGACATACAATCTATTGGTTGAGAGAATACCTTAACCACCCACAAATTTAGGCCCTTGATTAATCAAATATCATATTACATATATACAAGATTATTGTTTCAAGATAGGAAAACTATCTTGGACATACAATATGTTGGTTGAGAGAATATCTCAACCAGACACGAATCTAGGAACATAGTTAGAAATAGACTTCTCAAGACAGAAATAATCACAATTGAGACAAGTAGGAATTACATATTCCAACGCACCCCCTTAATGAGTACTTGTCTCGATATCAATGCGCAGAGTGTAGTTGTGGTCAAACATAAGAAAATAATATGTTGACATCCATATAAAGAAACAACCATCCACCGGAATGCATGGGTGCCAACTGTTGCAACTGCCAGTGTACTAGGATGCCCTTCGCATACAAGGTTTTGTCAACCATTATAACTGCATAAATGTACCTATACCTGTAAATCCTCCTCCAATATCATCATCATGGGTTTTATCAGATAATTCGTAACCATGCTCTGGGTTTTATCAGATCACCGTCAACCATGCCACCAAGGGCTCTCATCCACTACGGCTCAACTCAACTTCCAAGGATGAACACAACCACGAAGGCTCAACTCAGCCATGAAGGCACTCCAGCCACTCTGGGCCACAACCTTTCCACTAGGGCACTCCGGCCACTCTAGGCTACAAACCTACCACTAGGGCACTCCAGCCACTAAGGCGCACCAAAGACCCGACTCAACCAGCCCGAGGGTTTTCTCGGCTAACCCTAAACCATGCCAATAGCAATCTTTGTCCCACTTCACTCTTACATGTGGTTTCTGGTTTACCAAAAATCGACACTACAAATACAAAGTGGTTTTTTAGATTACCACGAACTATATTGGGGTACACATGCCTTACAAGGCTTTCAACAAAACTCCAACTTTTGGAGTTACCAAGTACATACATTACAAAGACCACTACAAAACATCCTAGAATTTCTTACACATGTGATTCACATTACAAAACATTAGAGTCTATTCCACAAACACAAACAAACTCACACTAACTTTCACCTAGTTGTCCATCATCGTTTAATCGTTGCTGCTGCTCATTTCACATATTGGTCATCTTTTTCTTTATCAATTAAATCTTGGAACTCCATGCTTAACTTATCATCATTTGTTACAGTCACAAATTCTAACAAAATAACTTTACCTAAATTGAGTTAGCTAGGCTCAATAATTTTATCATGACTCCAAGAAATAAAAAATAAACTTTCAGATTAATAATTGATCAAATTTCTTTATCTCTGCCCAACATGACTTTAGATCACTATTTGAAAAATGGTCACAACTCAGTTAGCTCTCCACTTATATGAAACTCCACATTCACTGCACCAAACTGGAAAACAGATTTCCTAGTAGACGGAGCAATTCGCTAAGAGCCAAACACAAAAGATGGAGATGGTGAAGCAACCTATCCACCAAATACTAGTGGAAAGGGACTAGATACCTGGGCAGGATCCTCTACCATGTTGTCTTCCATTTGATCAGTCGATGGTGTTGGTGATGATGTAGCCCCCAAAGAAGAATTTGATTTGGCCAAACCAAAAAATCGGTTGAGTCATAGAAGAACTGTCTTTCGAAGAAAATGTAAATGTGATAGGGGGTACCAGTTGATCCGAACAAGAGTGTAGTTCCAGATGGAGTACTTACTGTACCTCCAGAAGTAAAGGATCCACTACTTGCAACTGCAAATCCACCAAAAGAAAAAACTGCGGATGACAACGATGCAGTGCCCCCAAACCCAAATCCAAACAAGGTCATTGTTGACTGTGAATATGTTGTACTGGAAGCTCCAAAAGGTTGTCCGAAGACAAATGATGGAGTGTTGTTTGAACAAAATAATGGAGTGCTAGCAAAACCATATGAGGCACTACCTCCACCAAATGTTGAAGTGTTGGTAGCACCAAATGACACACTGCTTCCACCAAATGATGGAGCATTGCTAGATCCAAATGTACTTCTAGAACCAAATGAAGGGGTGATCCTTGTGGTAAAGGAAGATGTAAATCCTTCAAGCGTATACATCCCAGAGAAATTAGAAGTGCTTGTAGAACCTAATGAGAGGCTATTGCCAGCACCAAATCTAGGTGTCATTCCCAACCTAGGTGCAGGGGTACTACTAGAAGAAGATTGGGTAGAAGTGCTACTATTTCTCAGGCGAAAAGAAGGTAGAATGGATGAGCTTAATGAACTGGGTGCAGTTAAGCCAAATAAGCTACTTGAAGCACCTGAAGCTGAAGTAGATAGAGTTGACCTGAAAAAAGAGGGACTTGTATTCCCACATAAAGAACTACCTGAAAATGAAGATGCTGACAACAAAGAACTAGAAAGAGACGGTGAGATGGCAGAACTCCCAAACACAAATGCACCTGAGGTAGTAGCTGTGGCCTTCTCCATGCTGAGCCACCAATCAACCTTCAAAAATACGCTTTCTATCATGCTCAAATGTTAGCAATTTCAACACAAAATTTTCCACCACCAAGAACTTTCGTAACACAACCTTCAAAACGTCCTTTTTCATAACAACAATTTTGATATTAAATTGAAATCATTTTTCTCTGGTTCACCACACGTAGACCGATATTAATTTGAAATCTATCTCGTTGCAACCACAAAAGCACGTGCACGAAGGACTTCCTCTACCCGACTGATGAACCCGAAGGTCATGTGCATAACTTCCTCTGCCATGATCTGACCACTCCTCCGGTAGGCTTAAATAAATGGACAAACCAAAACTAAACATTCAAAAAACTATTTATTTCCCTCAGCCTAGGAGGGGTCAAGCCTAGAAGGGGCTAGGCCCTCAGGGCTCTGGTACCATTATAGAAACCGATATACAAACTATCTTCACTTTCATTAATCAAATATCATATTACATATATACAGGATTATTAACTCAATATAGGAAAACTATATTGGACATTAAATCTATTGGTTGAGAGAATATCTCAACCACAAAAAAATCTAGGAACATAGTTAGGAACAAAATCCTCGAGATAGAAATAATCACAACCGAGACAAGTAAGAATTACATATTCCAACATTGTCGGGTTGGAAAGTTATTCCATGAAGCTCTCTATCAATTAATTTATCCATTCTCACAAGGTGAAGCTGGTTAATTATGTAATCAAGGGAAGCTTATTAAGTTGATATCCAAGTGCTCCCTACCTAATTTATTTGTCCCCTCATATATCGACATTTTTTTATATTTCAAGTGGTGTCATCGACATGTCACCAAGCATGAGTTAGAATGTGTTATGTGTGCTTGCCATGCACCCTTTCTCTTCTTGCATGTGGCTGCATCTATGATCGGCCTGATGTCTCTTTTTTCTCTCGTCCTTGTACCAAGTTTTTTGATGGTCACAGGATGGGGAAACGTATTGCATATTAAGGCTGATTCGATCACTGAGGCATCAGAAAATACATTCTCCAAGATTTTAACCATTGGATAAATTCGTTTGATGACTCTACAGGTTATTTTTAATGCTTCAATTGTGTGAGTGAAATGGATTTTGCTAATTTTTGGTGATATTAAATAAAGAGGGAAAAATATTATTTTTTGGGAGAATGTCGGAAAAATTTTAAATTTATTGGAGAAGGGAGGCAAATTATTATTTTGATGGAGAGAGATCCATTGGATTTGAGAACAGATCAATGGAGGAGAGTTTCAATCGCAACTGGAGTTGATTGAATAGCATAGTAGAAGCGGGGAGCAGTTTTCCAAAGACGGTAAGTGGTATATCACGTGGAAATAAAATGGTAAGTAAAAATTCTTGAGAGTGTGCGATAAAACATGGAGGCGCCACGTAGCACACCCAAAACAAATTTTCTCGCGTGCTTCTGGAATTTTTTTCATCGTGCTAGTTAGAGCACGATTACACAATAACCGTTGGTTGGGAAAATAGATCAAAAATGGAATTTATGAAGGTTCAAGGGAATTGTGATAAGGGTTTCGATTGATAAAGATATATTGCAGTTGCAGTATTATTTTTTTGTGAAGTTCACTGATTGAAATGCTTTCGATGTATAGGTGGGCCCATAACCCACAGGTCCATGTGCGAATTATGTAAAGATGTAGCTTTGCTGCATCAGAGAGGCAGCACATGCATGCAAGTCAATTTTGCTCAGTCCCAGAGGGAACCGGTCAACTCATCTGCACATGCAAGAGACGGCTCGACTACTGGGAGAAAATGCACATATCTAGCTGGGAGCTGGGCTAGATGCCCAGGAAATTTGCGCAATTTCTCAGCAGAGCAGCTGACTGCTTCCCATATTTGCACAAATTCTTGGTTAAGCAGCCCTGCTAAGGAAAATTGCACAATTTTTACTGTGAGTGTTGACTGCTAGAATTGCGTAATTCTCAAGACTAACAAGCTACCAGTTAGGATTGCGCAATTTCTGGAGGGAATTTGGCTTCCCTCCAAAATGGTGCAATATCCTTGGGTATCTTCTCAGCGTGCAATTGGACCAGGTCTGGGTGATTAGCCTGTGAGGGGAATGCATCGAGTTGTGATCGACAGGTTGCTTTTGTGCAAGAAAAACATTGAAGCTTGTGTACTTGACCAAGTAAGAGATGTTGCTGTGAAGGTTGGAAGGGATGCTCCAAAACAAAGCTAAGGAAAAATTTTGGAGGGTGGTTGTAGCTACTACAACAGGCTTCAATATTAAGCAAAATCCCCAATATACATAAATGCAATGAAGACCACTAGCTCCAATAGTGGAGAGTTAGACCCACTACTTGCTCCCTAAAAGTACTAAATATATCTCTCTAATGCCCCATGGGAGAAGCCAAGGTTAAAATTCCTTTACATGAGGATTGAGGATGTAATTATAAATTAAGGAATGACCTTTCACATCCTCATGACTCTTGTATTTATAACTTCTAATGATCATTACAGGTCTTCACGGTGTGCTAGTGTGCTCAAGGAGGGTGCACTTCTTCAATTTGAAGGAGTGTTCTCAAGGAAGACTTAGTCATTTTGGAGGGCGTATTTCGGAACAAGGAAGGGGATTCATCCTTTGTGTGTGTACACAACTCTCAAGGAGAGTGCAACACACATTTCCAAACAATGAAATATCTCCCATCAAGGCTTCAGAGTGTGCTTGTGCACTCTTGGCCTTAATGTGCTTGCTTTGCAACCTAAATTTGTCTAAGTCTGGGTGATAAGGCAAGGGGAGAACACGACGGGTTTAGACATAGAACCAAGCATGAATTACACTAACTCGTCAAGAAAAATTATACAAGTTTGTTGAAAAATGAATATACTTCAAAATGCCACATTCTACACGTTCCCCAAGTACTATTAGTGTGTGACTGTGACCAAAAAGTGTCGTTTGATAACATAAGGATGTTGTGACCACGAAATGCACCTATATATGTTCTAATCAATGCAACGACACTTGAGAATGTCATTCAATAAAACTTAGGACATATAAAGCAACATGAACGACACTTGACAAGTGAGGTGACACTTTATATGGTAATGAAGTAGGCTTTAAAATCCGAATGTAGTGAAATTTTTGGAGGGTGTTGTAGCAACGACAACAACTCCACAAAACTTCAGATATCACTTCAAAGAAACATTATATATTTTTCTTCCTTCTTTGTTGGCTGCTTATAAGAGTCTCACACCTTCTTTCTTGCCTCAGATCATATTAGATGGATGTACTCCAAATGTATTTCTAAGGGAGGTCAAATTCCTTCCTTTATATAGGCTACTTGTGGGATGAAAGGGTCTCTCCTAGGTTGAATTGAAGGGTTGGCCAACCTGATATTTAGTGGACTCTAGATACTTCTTTACATAAAATAAAATTTCATTTTCTTCTTGCATGAGCCCCAATATTACATCATGAATCTGATTTTGACTCAACACAAAATTCCCAGTGCACACAATGGGTGCTTCAACCTATTGACCAATGACCAAAGCATGAAATCCATGCTTTAATAGGTCAATTTTTCTTTCTTCTTTTGATCAATAGATAAGAGTTACATCATGACATAAGACGTATAGGAATTGTGAAGATCGAAACTAGGCTACAATTTCCAACATAATTGAGGATCACATAAGTCCTATGTTGTGGAAAAAATTAGTGAAGGAGGTGGCAGACTTGGAATATGTTAATTACCTCTATTATGTGAATAGAAGGAATCACAATTTTATGAATATCAAGTGAAGGATGAACTTTGTATCGATCTTTGTATGAAGGAAAGGAACATGGTTGACATTTGAGACACAAAGTAGACCTTATTTGATGTTTTTACTAAACCAAATTTGAACTTGTGTTTGGGCCAAAGTAGCCCTCTAAAGGCCACATCTTGAGGAATCAAGTTTTCATATAAGGAAAGAGTGAGGCATGTTATATATTTCGAAAGGTTGATTCATCTAAAGCATAAGTCTCAAGACAATAATGATTGAACGAGGAATGGATATGTAGTAGGACTCACCCTTGTATGAGAAAATATGAACCAAACTCAACCTTGTATTAAGAACAAGCTAAAGCATTCTTGGTCTAGTTTAAATTCCCTACATTTAAGATATATTTCATGACAATAAGGTTGATTGATCCATGATAGTTTTAATTATAGCCCCAAGGATCCAGCTCCAACTCCTAGCACTTGCTCCCTACATGTAAGAGATCAAGTACACCAATATAAAACCCTTTCAATCAATAGGAAAATTGACTATTATTAGATGTAACTTAATATAATCAAGGAAGATTATATCTACCATTTTTTTCCATAAAAGGCTAAATGCACAATATAATGAATGGGAAAATCATATAGATCTATATCCATAACAAGAGACACATTACATCAACCAAGTATTTTTACCATGAGTCCTAATCGAAGGTATCTTAGCTTCTTACTACAACTCCTCCTTGACCCTCACGCAAAGATGAATACTCGTATCTCTAAAGGTTGTTGTAGAAGTGTTTTGGAGAAGAGTCAACCAACACTTAAAGAATCAACAAAATAATAACATAAATTAACAAACATTTTTATGAATAAATAATAATTACAACGACTTGAGTGCATGAATACTTAAATGATCTCCTCTTGGTTTCGAGAATAATTTATTTGAGTAGTATAATCTTGGAAGAAACCTCCCTCCATTTGACATAGCAACAACAAAGTCAACATTGACTTTGTTGTTTCTCTGTTGGATTGAGGGAGGTTTGTTGCAAGATTATTCAAAGCCTAATTTATTCTCTACTGAACAGGGCCAACCACGTGAAGGTGGAAGATCTTATGGCCCCTCCCCTAAACCTTGTACCTTGAAAATGGAAGAATAAGCACAAGAAATATCCATATTTTCTTTCTTGTCCTCTTCTTGACAAATATGACATTTATCTTTGTAGCATCTCCACAAAGCATCAGATTACTTATATGTTTGTAACAGTTTCTATGAATTCAATAGGGTAAAACCTTTTCCACCGAACCATAAGAAGGGCAATAAATTCCTCTTCTACCCTCGAGCTTCTGTTCCAGATTGGCAAGCAACCATGCTTAATGGTTTCTCCTTTAAAATCAAGTTGTAGACCTCAAATCGAGTCTCTCAACCTCTAATTCTTTTCATAACCAAGTTGTCCATTAGGTTTACCAGCTCCTGACATAACCCTCAATTACTCTATTTCTTCTTTTCATTTTCCAAAACCAACTAAACCCCCTCCCTTCCTCTAAAATCTCTTTTTTAACTCTAAGAAAAAGGAGCATCATTGCATAACCCTCAATTACTCTATTTTTTCTTTTCATTTTCCAAAACCAACTAAACCCCCTCCCTTCCTCTAAAATCTCTTTTTTAACTCTAAGAAAAAGGAGCATCATTGTTTAACTGCTCCTAATTGCCTTGAATGGGACTTTGTTTCCCATGTTCCCAATTGAATTCTTAAATTTCAATCTATATATTCATTTATATATGTATATGGAAAAAAGCAATATAAAATATCATTTAAATCTCAGTGCTGAATGTCAGGAAATTTTCGTGAGTTTCTTTTCGTTACTCAACAAAGAAAGTAAAAAAAATAAAAAAAATAACATAGTTTAGTTGTTACCGGCAAGCTGTCACATTAACATTTAGTATATATCTTATAAACGTTTGAGTAAATTTAATTAAAACTAAAATAAATAAATAAATAACACTAACGTTTTTAAAAATAAAATAATGATAAATTAATATTTAAATGGATAAAAAGTAACATTTAAATATAAAAAATAAACTATCATCAGTAGCTAAAAGTTGCGTGTATTTTTATAAAAGTGTGAACACTTTTAAAAGTAAGACATGGTATTCGTAGATTTAACCCAAAAGTAATGCGCTGTACTTTTATAAAAGTAAGATAATAAAAATTTGAGGTTTGAAATAACGCCGCAGATTTAGAAACGCAGTAGTTTATAACGCGATTTTTTGAAAGCTTTTCTGGCGGATTTTTCCGGTCAAAATCCGGCAGCAATTCATTGGAATCCCAAGTTTGATAGCTAGTTTCTGCACAATCAAACGCTCCCAGGGGTTTTTCAGGGCGCTGAATCCATATATACAGTTAAGAAACCATTTTAACTGGTAAAAATCAAGATTTAACCTCATTTCTTCCGCCGGATTCCGTCACCGGAATCTCCAAAAAATCGCATTATAGACAACTACTTTTAGAAAGGTTTTAACATTTCAAAACGTGGAATAATCATTTGTAAATCGTGTAGTATTTGCAAAGTAATAGGAAAGACGGAGGAATTTTTTTTATAAATAGCGTAAAAAAGAAGAAAATAATCGTTGCCCCAGAAAAGAAGGCAGAAACGGCGCAGAAAACACAGGAAGGTTCTCATGGATGTGATAGATGCCAAAAATAACGCAGGAAATAAAGAACAAGTTTATGATGTGGATATGACAGATCCCAATTTAGGAATAAATTTATCATAATATTCATGTTTATCTTGTACAGTAATGAAGTTCATAATATTCAAGTTTATCTTGTACAGTAATGAAGTTCTTATGGTCAACAGAATGGCTGCTAAATTTTCAGAGGCACTTGTTCTGGAACCTGTGAACCATTGAGGCTTGGAGTATTCTGATAACTAATTTATCTCATTTGTAGCCACTAATTTACGTCACAATGACCATGCTTCTCAGATATGAAAGGCAGCCAGCTGCACTGAGAGGAGATGTGTTCGTTGTCACAGTGTGTTAGGTGGTTTGTTGGGGGACCCACAACGTGCCTTTAGGGTTGACGGTGGGGTGATTTGGTTGAACTCTTCTTTGCACTATTGCCATAGTTTGTTATTTATATTTCAAGTGGGGAGGCGAAAAACTTGAAAGCTTTCGCTGTGTGTGAATCGGAAAGCTTGTAGTCATAGTGGGTGTGCTCTCTGCCTGTGAGAGGTTATTGAATGATGGCGGAGGCCAAATCCAGGATTCTGATCGTGGGGGGAACGGGATACATGGGGCGCAGATTCGTGAGGGCGAGCTTGGCCCATGGTCATCCTACTTACGTTCTTTCTCGCCCTGAGGCGGTCGGCCTTGACATAGAAAAGGTCCAAATGCTCTTGTCCTTTAAAAATGAGGGTGCCCATCTTTTACAGGTAACATTACTATACACACAATTCCTTGAAGTTGTGCTAAGATTAGGGATTTTTTATTTGAGGATAATATGAGAATCTGCCATCGAAATAAAGATACCATAACAGAAGTTTAACGAATTTGAATGAGTAGTATGGGATATTTGCATGATAGATTGATTGCAGGGGTCGTTTGATAAATATGAATGAGTAGTATGGGATATTTGCATGATAGATTGATTGCAGGGGTCGTTTGATAAATATGAGAGCCTTGTGGCTGCTGTCAAGAAAGTTGACGTCGTGATTTGCGCCATGGCTGGAAACCACATCCGCAGTCATGCAATCCTTCAACAGCTGAAGCTTGTGGAAGCAATGAAAGAAGCTGGCAACATCAAGGCAAGCTAGCAGCTCCCTGTTTTAACTTTAGAATGTTGTAATTCGAATACCTAATTAATTGTAAGCGGCCATGCAATTGAAATCATACCTTTAATTAATTTATGCAGAGATTTCTGCCATCGGAATTCGGAATAGATCCCGATAGAATGGAACACGCAATCGAACCAGGGAATGTTACCTTTTTTGACAAAAGAGAGGTTAGACGGGCCACCGAGGCAGCGCGGATCCCTTATACCTATGTCTCCGCAAACTGCTTTGCAGGCTATTTCGTTGGGGGTTTGGCGCAACTTGGTCGTGTAACCCCCCCTACAGATAGAGTTACCATATATGGAGATGGGAATACCAAAGGTAGATATATCCCAATCATATTCATAATTAGCTGGCAAACAGTAAGGGTTAAATAATATCGGTTACGATATCATTATAAAAAATATTGAAGCACAGATATGAATGACTATCAAAACTATTATATATATAATCTTGTATCTTGCGCTGATATAATATTGATATATATACAGTGGCATGTGTAGTCGTATGTGTATACTTCAACATACATATATACATATACATACATATATATAATCATTTAGGATTATTATTTGCCTTTAACTTACCTGTTGCACGCAATGCTATTCAAATGAACTGAATCAAGCTCTCCCCGGTGACTGAGTATTTCCTAAATGATGGCATAGAATTTGTGTGATCATAGTATGTATGAGAGGATGATAAAATTTGTGCAATGAATCATGTAGTAATTTGATGTTATTTTACAGTGATTTGGGTGGACGAAGATGACATTGCAACATATACAATAAAGACTGTGGACGATCCACGCACTCTGAACAAAACCCTCTACATTCGTCCTCCTGCAAACATTCTGTCCCAGAAAGAAGTGGTGCAGATTTGGGAGAAACACAATGGAAAAGCCTTGGAAAAAGTATACCTCTCCGCCGACGATTTCTTGGATCTTATGAAAGGTACATACAATCTACTGCTTTTCTTGCCTCGCTTATTATGGTTAAATAATAGCCTGGCTCGAGGTTAAGAAGGTAGACATGAAAAGTATTCAATGTATCTATAAAATTATGGTTTATTATGCATATCAAAAAATGTTTTGGAAGACTTTAACGAAATAATTTCAAGTCGTTTTAGAAAACTGTCAGAAACCCTATTTCTGAAGTTACTTTTTTTTTTCTAAGATCGGTACTGCTAACAAATTACAGTTTGTAGCATCGGTTGATGAAATGGTACGGCGGTAGAGCGTAGTTGTAGATGTTATAATTATATTAACATATTGATGGGTGTGATGCAGGTCAGAGTTTAGCAGAGCAGATTGGCATGACACATTTTTATCACATATTTTACGAAGGTTGTTTGTACAATTTTGATATTGGGGACGATGGAACAGAAGCTACTGAACTGTACCCCGATGTTAAATACACCACTGTTGAAAACTATCTGAAGCGCTTTCCATTATAAAGGAGAGCAGCTGTTATTTTAACTGGATCTTTTCCATATGACTTCATCATCATGCGCCACGACCAATCTCAATACCACTTTACTTAAAATCTGGTAATGTACAGACAAAGAAATTTGATTTCGAGGGAGCTTTAGATTCAGTGCTCGTGTTCCCATTTTTCTCCGCGACTTCTTGTGCTCTGAAATTATCAACGTCCGTCGTCACTCTATTTATTAATTTCTCCTGTCCAATCCATGTAAATATACTCCATTTTATCTCATAAAAGTAAGTCTGATATTGTTTGCTCTCCACTTTATATACACACGCCATGCCGTGACATTTGGTTTTATTTTGAATTTTATTTTCGGCATTAAGTGTTAATTTTGAGTTTTATTTTCTCTCGTGGCGTATTAGGTATCTTTATTTTTTCAAGGCTCCTTTATAAACATTATTAAAATAGTAAAATTAGTTTCCATCAATTTTTGGATATTTTTGTTTTCTTAAATAATAAATTATTTATTTGATAAAAAAAAATTATTGGAAATTAAGTCTTAGTTTATATATTAAAAAAAAATCAAATAATTATTTTCTATAATTTTTTAAAATGTAATATTTTAATCAAGTTTATAAGCTGAGAGAAAACACTTATAAGGTATTTTTTGGTGTAAAGGTTATTAGTTCGAAATTTCGTGTGACAAAGGCCAATGCTATAATGCCTCGCTATAAATGTAAATATTTGACCTTACTGTGGTAAATGAGAAAGTGAATTTGATATTATTATCTGTTTGAATTTAATAATATTTCTTTTTAAAATATAAAAAAAATGTTTCTTTAAGAGCTCGCAACTTCTAAGGAGGAAGTTGGAGGCAAAGGTAGTTGCTGTGATTCCAACCCTAACTACTTTCCCTAATTGGAAGGGCTTTCGAAGGAAAAGAGGGAAAGGGGGGAAAATGTCTGTGCTGTTGGGACAGGCATAAAAGAGGAAAGAAAGGAAAAATGGCTAAGTCTCGTGATGACCAGATAGCCAAGCACTAAGTGCAAGCGTCTTGCTGTGGACAATTGTCCTGCAAGATAGCTAAGGGGGAGATTCTGGTCCCAAAAGACAAATCTCAAGGACGGATGGTAGACTAGAAATAGATGAACAAAGGTAATCTCAGCTTCTCAAGTGTTCGCAAGTTATAGTGGCACAGGTAAGTGGCCGAACCACTTAGAAAGTATTTAAAAGCATTTATGAAGTAATCTATATTAAATTTTTGCACTGTTATGATATATATTATCTAAGACCTGAGCCAACTGTGGAAGTGACTCTTACTTGGTGGCCATGTTATTTTCTGTAAAAAAGAATACTGTAAGGGTCATCTTAAAAAGCAAATTTACAATTATGGAATTATATATAATATATATATATATATATAATAATATATATATAATATATATATATATATATATATATATATATATATATATTCACTCTTTTAGCAGAGCACTGGCGAGGAAGTGTGGAATTGTGCAACAGGGAAGGAAAAGAGTAGGCAACCGAAGACGAACCATTTCCTGGAAAAAAAAGGGGGTCTTGCTGGGGTACTCATATAGAAAAAGCTTACAAGAAATAAAAGACTTAATTAATGAGACTTCCTTAAGCTTAGTTCACCTAATGTCCTGGCATGAGATGAAATGCATTAGTCTGGCAACAAACGAACTCCAACGAGAATGCTTTTGGAATGAAAATCCCGAGGTAACAAGTTTCTGTCCTATTCCAAATTCTTTAAAAGAAAAGAACAGTAGTAGTGAACAGATAGTAGTTAGCTAAATTTTCTTTCTGCGAGAGAGGAATTACAAACACATACACATTGTGCACCAGAACCCTGGGTGTAGGGTTCTTAATCTCAATTTAAATGCTTGCCACAACAGAAAATGAATTACATCTAAATTATAGAAGGAAGACCCGTATTGATGGTCAACCTCATCCTCCGGGTGAAAGGGCTTCCTAAATCCCTTCTGAAAACTTAAAACCCCAAATTAACGTGTCATTGTTCAAACCCTCATCAGAGATTAATCAGTTAATGGCCGGACAAGCATTCGCCGAATGACTATACTGTCCAGTCTGAGTTACAAACGAGAATTAACAATGGCTTACTACTGAATTGATTGACCAAATCAAACAAGAAATTGTAAACACCATCGTACGTACGTTGATAGGATGTGAAATAAAACAACATTGGGTTATGTAAAAATAATGCATTTACATAATGTAAAAAAAAAATCTTTTATGGGTATATGACAAGTGGTATCAGAGCCAAGTTTAAAAAACTCTGGCCTCTGGGAAATAAACAGCTGAAGTGAATTCATTATATATTTTTATTTTGCAATTTTTTTTTTATATTTAAAGGAAAACCGTTAATGTGTTAACCCTTCTTCTGTTTCTATTCTTAGGCTAAGACCAGGAAAAACAGAAGACAACCAATATGAGAAGGGTAGGCAGCGTTCCACATATGTTTGTAGTAGGTCAGGGACCTGCAATAAGCCCTGGACATAACCCAGGGTTATGGGTACAGCTTGGATAGGAGACTCGCAATACGAACCTTGTAATATTAGAGATGGTACCGGAGTTGAAAAATGAAATGGTTTGATTACGGGAGGATAACGCGAGGTTAACCATGGAGTAGCAAAGTATTATAAAGAGCCTATCAGACAAGCAGAATTAGCAACCGCTGAATCTCGTGCTGAGCAGCAAAGGGTGTCGGAGGAGCAGAATCACCACACAGAACCAGAAGACTCAGAAGGAAGGGATGAAGAATGGGAAGAACGATCTGATAACACTTCTGAGCAACATACATCAAAAAGACAATAGGTAGAACTACAAGGGGAATTTCGTAAGATAAAGCCACCACACTTTGATGGGGAACTGGAGGAAGCAACTGAGGCTTGGTTGATTAATATGAACAAATACTTCCAGCTATATGAATATGATCACAACCTCAAGGCACGATTAGCCATTTTCCAATTACAAGGGAAAGCCACCCTGTGGTGGGAGGAAGTTAAGATTGTTAGAGGAGTAAGTGAGCATAATATTACCTGGGAAAAATTTCAAAAATATTTTAAGGAAAGGTACGTGAGAGAACGCTTCTATGACGAAAAAGTGAGAGAATTCCATGACTTGTGACTGGGACAACAAACCATGGATGAATTTATCACTTGTTTTACTTCATTGCTCCATTTTGTGCCTTATATTAGAGAGGACAAGGCTAAAGTACAGAGGTTTGTTAGTAGTTTACCCTTGAATATGAGGGAAAGGATTGAGTTGGACAATCCAGTGACAATGGACGAAGTAATATGTAAAGCCAGGATTTGTTACCAGCAATGCAAACAGAAGGGAGAAATTCTGAGTAAAAGATGGACTGATAAGAGAAACAACAAATTAGCTGGGAATAATAAAGGGAATCAAGGTGGAGGTAACAAGGGTTTTGCTAAAGGACAAAACAACAGAAATTTACAAAAAAATTCGCTCAGGTCAAAGCCAACCAATGAGTCTAGAATCAGCGAACAACTTGGAAAGTTAGACAGTGAAGGGATAGCAAGGCCTCTAGTGCAGTGTTGGGGCCACGGTGGACCTCATTACGTTAAAAACTGTCCTCAATGGAAGGGAACCGAACAGGTTTCCCAGATCCATGAAGCATCGATAATCGGCGATGTAGGACATAGTCTACCAAGGATTAATGCTACCCTGGAAGATCGTTAGGTGGAGTACCAGCTGACCATGGTGGAATTTGAAGGTAAAATTTCAGACCTTACTGTAACTGTTTTAATTGATCTTGGAGCCACATTAAGTTATATTAGCCCTAAGGTTGTGGAGCATTGTAAATTGCAACCTGTTAAATTTAAGAACCCTTGGCTAGTACAGCTGGCTACAGGGGCAAAGAGACGAGTACTTGCTAAGGTCAATAACTGCCCTTTAAAGATAGCAAGATAACGAGTGATGGCAAATTTAAATTTACTTTCCCTTGGTTCGTATGATGTTCTAATTGGTATGGACTGGTTACAAAAACACTGGTCCATAGTCAACTGTAAAACAAAGACTATCTATTACAAGGATGAACTTGGAGCAAGGTAGGAGATGCAAGGGATTAAGCGACCAGTGCAGATTTGGCCAATAATTGCCTCTCAGTTAGCAAAATGCATTAGGAAGGGATGTCAGATTTATGCCATTCAAGTGGGCTATGCTAACTCGAAAGATAAAGCAGCCACATTGGATAACATTCCTGTGATACAAGAATTTGCTGATGTGTTTCCAGAGGAGATTCTTGGATTGCCACCTAAGAGAGACATAGACTTTGCTATCGAATTGGTGCCAGGGGCAGCCCTGGTATCCCGAGCACCTTACAGAATGAGCACACTAGAATTGACAGAGTTAAAAATGCAGTTGCAGGAGCTATTAGACAAAAACTACATTCGCCTTAGTGTGTCCCCCTGGGGAGCCCTGGTATTGTTCGTTAAGAAAAAGGACGGAACCCTTCGCATGTGTATAGATTATTGTCGGTTGAATAAATTGACAATAAAAAATAAGTACCCTCTAAACCCGGATTGATGAACTTTTTAATCAAGTGAAAGGAGCAACAATATTTTCCAAGATTGATTTGCGATCAGGGTATCACCAAATCAAGATTAAGGAGGAGGATATAGCTGAGACTGCTTTTAGAACAAGGTATGGACATTACGATTTTGTGGTGCTACCCTTTGGGTTAACCAACGCTCCTGCAACTTTTATGTGTTTAATGAACAGCATATTTCATCAGTATTTGGATAGGTTTGTGCTGATTTTTATTGATGATATACTGATATATTACTGAACTATGGAAGAGCACAAAGAGCACCTCAGATTGGTACTGCAAACCCTTCGAGAACACCAGTTTTATGCCAAGTTCAACAAGTGCAACTTCTTTAAGGAACAAATACAATATTTGGGACATATAATCACAAAAGAAGGGATCGCGATGGACCCTGAAAAGATAAGGACCATAATGGAATGGCCGGTACCAAAGGATGTGGTAGACATCATATCCTTCATGGGATTAACAGGTTATTACAGACGATTTGTAGAAGGATTCTCAAGAGTGGCATATCCTATCACTTCCTTACAGAAAAAGGGAAGAACTTTTAGGTGGACCCCAGAATGCCAAATTTTTTTTAAGCAACTTAAGCATCTACTCACCACCACACCCATTCTAAGCATAGTTGATCCTAGCAAAGATTATGTGGTGTGCACTGATGCAAGCAAAGAAGGTGTAGGAGGTGTGTTGATGCAAGAAGGAGTAATTGCTTACGAGTCAAGGAAACTAAAAGAACATGAGCATAAATATTATGCTTACGATCTAGGGTTGGCAGCAGTCATTCACGCCTTGAAAATGTGGCGACATTACCTTATGGGAAGGAAATTTTTATTATTGACAGACCGCCATAGTCTAACCAATTATTTTAGCCAACCCACCTTAAATGTTAGGCAAGCACGGTGGGTGGATTTCCTAAGTGGTTTTGATTTCGAGATCAAGCATTTGAAAGGAAAAGAGAATTGGGTGGCAGATGCTTTAAGTCGGAAATTACAATGTTTATATGAGATTTCTTGCAGCGAATGGAAAAGCCCCTTCAAAGAGATGATTAAAAAGGCAGCAGAACAAGATACGATATATCAACAAATAAAACAGCAAGTACAACACTCCACCAACAAGGAAAAACAACAGGGTTATGCTTTAGGTACTGCTGGAATGATGTATTATCAAAAGAGGTTGTATGTTCCCTATCAAAACAACATTAAAAACTTGATTTTGGATGAATTTCATAAAAGTCACTATGTTGGACACCTAGGATATTAGAAAATGATCACAACACTCCGGAAGGAATATTATTGGCCAGGTATGAAGAAGGATGTGGTTGAGTACCTGGCACGTTGTCTGGAGTGCCAACAAATTAAGGTGGAGCACCAACATCCTGTGGGGTTGTTACAACCATTACCTATTCCGAAATGGAAGTGGGAAACCATCTCCATGGACTTCATAATGGTTTTGCCAAAACAAAGAAAAATAACGACTCCATCATGGTGGTGGTGGACAGATTAAGTAAATTGGCACATTTTATACCTGTGAAATCTACTTATAGATGATCTGAATCATATCCACAAAAGATTGTCAAGAACCTTGACTGTATCGAGTTGAACAAATCCTTGAAAATTCCGAAACAACGATCAAAACACACCTTGAACCAGTGGCAATGGCCACCAACGTGGAACGACGAGGACCTCGGTCAAAGCGCGCTGACCAAGGCCCATGGAGACTGTGCAGGAGGTCAAAGCAGCCCCTGGGAGCCCCGGATCGGGAAAAGGAGGCAATTTTGATGCGCGATTAGCATCGTTGGGCAAACAAGGCTAAAATGGAAAAGCCTTAAGAACTCAGTCGCGTTGGGGGCTAGAGAACCACGGGCGGAGAAACAAAAAGTGCTAAAGGACAAAGGCGGGACCCACGCTCTAGAAAACCGACAGTATCGATCGGGGTGCCCTTGAACGGTAAGAGGTTTTGTAGGAGAGTGGAGCGATCCCACTCAGCGATTGACGCATGGCAGCAGAGGTGAGAGAAAAACCGCCGTGATCGCGCACTATCGGTCAAGCAAGTCAACCACGCTCGACGTGCGTATGACGTTGGATCTGGAGGAGCCCAGATCAGACAGCTGAGATTGCGCCCGATGGAGGAAGCAGAATCGACAGGGGATTAAGCCACTTTCTAAAGGGATTGGGAGTCCGTTTGACCCCCACGGTGGAGAAAGAACGCATACACGACGTAACGGAAGAAACAAACCAACGAAGCATGCTGGCACAAGTTAGATGGGGACACGTGGCACTCCTTGAGCGTTCATGCTGACGCCGAACAGGGAACTCCAAGCACAGCTGTAGAAGGTGAATCGACGCAGGCATGAGAGGAACTGAATAGGCATAGGGATCGAATGGTTAAAGCCATGAACAAAGACAGTGGAAGGGTGATTTTGAGAGGAGTCCAAGCGACCAAGAGAGACAGTGAATAGTGCACCCCGAGAGGAGGACTGAACACAAAGAACAGTAAAGCCAAGCAGAGGAGACAGAGGGCCGAGCTGACCACAGGCAACATCGAGCACCAGAGAGCTTGAAGATTCAAGCCTTCCTATAGAGGAATCTGTCCAGACTGGGCATCATATTTGGCTCTTTCCATTGTAGACCGAGGGTCATAGAGCTGGTAGGAAGAACAAGAGTCTGTGTACTTCGAGTGGCTTGGGGA
This sequence comes from Pinus taeda, assembly GCA_000404065.3. Lineage (NCBI taxonomy): Eukaryota > Viridiplantae > Streptophyta > Pinopsida > Pinales > Pinaceae > Pinus > Pinus taeda. The sequence goes on from APFE031042839.1 coordinate 65,802, forward strand.
ATCCAGGAACCACCCTGCCAAGAAAACCTACTTTGGGAGAACTCGCATTGAGTCCTTGTATTTGTAATTCTCTACTTAAAGACACAATAAAACAAGGCCACCACTGAGAGCTGGACTAGAGATATAACCTTCGAAAATAGGGTGAACTCCTTATTAAA
>APFE031042840.1:9558-55360 GCA_000404065.3 Pinus taeda
TTTTGCTGTCTTCACTTTCTCCATGCCTTGATAGGCTGTCTTGAGGGTTTGCCATGCTTCCTTGGATGTATTAGCTGCTGCTATCCTTGGAAACACACTCTGGTCCACTGCTTGATACAAGAATACAAGGGCTTTTGCATCCTTCTTCCTATTACTCTTCAGCAGATCCTTCTCTCCCGGAGTTAATCTATTAAACTCATTATCATCTGCTGGTTCATCAAAACCATCTTGAACTAATTCCCATAAATCTTGACAAGAAAAGAGGGCTTTCATAGTTATTGCCCAATAGTCATAGTTCTTCCCATTGAACTGTGGGAGCTGGGTGTTAAACATACCCATACCAGTGCTTGTGCTGGCCATTCCTTCAATTTCTTGACTGTATATTTAAAACAACTGACTGCTGCAACCAAAAGACTCTTCCCTTCAGCTTCTTTGTCACCTGCAAAGAGCCTAAGCCTGCTCTGATACCACTGTTGGGTATTTTTACAATGGGAAAATACCAAAACCAAAAAAACAAAACACAGAGGCAATGCTCTGTTTCTTTTACACCAGGATCTTTTGCACAGAGGAGCCTTAAAAAAAAATTACAGAGCAAAGAATTTCACCACCATAAAATGATTTCTATTCATTAAACAAAACATTTACATATTCATCCTCTTTTACTCAGAGGGATTCACCAAAACATTTTCACAAAACTTACTCTGCCTCCTATGAAATTTTACACCACTGTGTGTAAATATTTCATTTACATTCACTGCTGTGTGAAAACAAAATTACAGAGTTTTACAAATTTACCTTTTCACTGCTGTGTGAAACAATTCATGGTTTTCAACAAAACTATCCACTGGTTTTCTTCATTTACTTTCTCCTTCTACTCCTGCACTGCTGTGCAATTTTTTTTCTTACATTACAAACAAAATTACTCTGCTGCATAAAACCCCCTTTACATTACAAACCCAAAAATATTCTCACACACTCCTGTGTGTTCTCTGATTTTCATTTGTTCGCTGCTGCGAATACAATCCCCATTTTTCCCGTGTGCGATTTCACGTTTTTATCTTTTGGTGCTGCGGACCCCTGTTTCAATTTTCTTCATGTGCCATTACATAACACACATTGCAATCCCCGTGTGTAATACATAACAAAAAAATGGAGTCAACGCTGTCTCAAAAACATATATAAAAAAAATAAAATAAAACTTACGTTATGTTCTTCGCCCATACTCCGTATTAACTCGCCGTAAGAAAACATTAAAAAAACATTACCAAACACATGACATTGTATTAAGTGAAGGTATGGGACGGTCCACGCTGCATTAATTTTTTAACAGGCCCCCGTATGTACTTTGGACAGTGTAAACGGCGGAGACCTTTCTTGGGAATCGAACGACGGAGAGCAATCTGTTGAATCGGACGCATATCGGACAGGGGTAGAAGACCGACAGTTATCGTTCGATTAATGTCAGTGGATGACGTCACGACGATCCACATGTCATCACCAAAACGCATTGGAGCTCGTTGCATGGAAACAACTTTAAGCCGAAAGGTGGTGCGATGAGGTTGCAGGCGGTTTATGGTTTGCTTCGGTCATTTTGTGCGTGCGTTGACTGCTGACCCACGCAGTGAAATTATAATTTCAACATCTACTATACAAGATATTAATATCCATTCCTTATGCCAAGTTGTTGTTGTGTGGGCTATTAAGAAGTTGTGATGGGTGAAACCACCCCCAAACTCTGCACAAAATTAAATACAGAGATCGACTTTTGGCAGATTTGGTTCTATGCTCAATATGGAGCTAAAACATATGCCAAGCCTAGAACTGGTAGGAAAGAAAGTGATGATCAAGGTAGTGTATAGAGGATTTTCTCTTTCGATATGGATGCTAACTAAAGAGAAAAGTTTGACCGACATACTTACTGAAAGTTACTGACAGGCATGCATAAAATTTCTTCCCTGCCCAATAACTTCCTATAGCGGCAAACAAAGGATGGGAACTAACATTAGATCACCATGTATTTATGCCGAATGTCTTGAACGGGCGCCAATGTTGACCAACTTTCCTGCCATTATTGGTACACATCGGTAGGTTCCTCCCTTCGGGTTCAAACTTCCTTCTAGAATTAGAAAATGACTAATGATTCGAGAGCGACTTCATATAGATTTAATTTCTATATATGTTATTACTGAATTTCGGTAGAGACAGAGCTAAAGTCCTCGGGTTTCCTTTCGAATGAGAGGAATAAGACATTCATTCGCACGTGAGCTAAGTGCTTTCTTCCGTGCGATTGGTCTTACCAGCTGCTGTTCGAGCAGCTAGAAATTATTGACCTGCATAGGCGCCTTGAATGCCTAACTTATAGTCATGGTGGGTTTCTAATAAGGCGGGTTTCTAAGGGTTTATAGTTAGGGGTGAGCCATCTTTCCTTGCAGCTGCCTACCTCTGGAGAATACGATCCCAAGGTCAAAGTTAACTAGACTCAGATACATACCGATTTATTCGAACCTCCGAGTGTCTGTCCTCGTGAACTGAATGTATATTCTATATTTGATAGAACGCTGAGCCAGATAGGGACATTAGAGACTTGTAGAGGTGAAAATGGAGTTCTCTCCTCGAAATAAATTGGATGGGGATGACAGCACTAAGTAAGATCTCATAGTATTGCCTACGAAGGAATTTATTCTAGGCAGGGTTGGAATAAGCCACAGAGCTGAAGGGTTTAGAAACGGCTACCAATCTAGAAACACCACTTTAGAAACGCCTGCCAATCTAGAAACATTGCGTGGTGTAGTAAACGAAAGAATGGCAGATATACAGCTCTCTGGAAAATTTATGTCAGGGTGAGGCTCATGGACACCTTTTCGTTGTATTGCACTTGAATGACACATCACTCGGCTTCCCGTCCAAAAATTGAAAAGGAAAAATGTTAAAAAAATACTCTGTCATGCACAATCAAACATTACAGAAAATATAACACAAAAATTCTCACATATACTAACAGGGTATGTGACCCTGGGAGCTTTCAAACACAGCTAAGAAATGGCAAGCCGAACAAAAAAGGCTTTGCGTGCAAATACAGAAATGCTAGCCTGCGTAATAACTTGGTTGAATCACTACATAAAGTAGACTTATCATCTGTATGAAATATAAGCATCGATCACTGGTCCCAAGGGCCATTTGAGAGCTCACGGTAGTATTATTGCACGAAAATTACACTTAGTACTACTAACATACTGTCCAAAACAAACCTTAAATTTTCTAGATCAATAAAATAGAAATCCTTAGATTCCATCATCTGAATGTTTAGAAACAATTACTCAAATACCAGTAGTATGAGCCCTGGTAGCATTCTTGCTCAATTAATTCAACAGTAAATCATACACACGACCACTTTTAAAACTCTAAATAAGATACCTGCAAACTTTAAATATTGCTTGAAACAGAAATTTTGCTGCTTGCCGACATCACGCGGCAGAGTACCGTTATATCCCGACTCGTCTAGAGTCAATTCTGTGACTCTCCCTCCATCGCATCTCAAGCCACAGGTGAAAAGCTTGCCAAAGGCAGAATCGTAGGGATCTGCTGAAAACTTCCAAGAGCTGAGACACGATCCGGCTTGAATAGAATTCACATCCACTGAATCCTTTAGGGCTTCGAGAGCCTCTACATTCCCGGCCACTGTGCGCGCTTCTCCGAACTGAGCTGAATATAAGAACTGCGAAAGAACAAGAAGAAGAGTGAGAGTGAGCGTGGAGCTACTTTTGGAGGCCATGGCTCTTCCAGACCTTCAAGCTCTACAACACATTCAATGGATTTTGAATCCCTGTAAAAGCTAAGCCCCTATTACAGGAGAAAGGAAAACCTCACCTCACGTACTCTCAAGTGGGTCGATGGACAACAAATAAATAATGTGGCGTTGCAGTGGTAAGAGGTGGCAGACGGTGGTAGCGAGCTCCCTGAGAGGTGAGAGGTGTCAGCTATATAAAAAAACTTTGCATGCGCCTAAGTTTTATGTGTGTCACTACAATTTTCAAGACTTTGAATAAATTATAATTTGTCACCACATTTTTGCATTGGTATAAGCAAAGCCGGCAATAAGAGGTCCTTTTTTGCCGAGCCAGTTAAAATTTTGATAGACGATAATTGTCATTTTAAAACTTTGGTTAAACAATGATAACGCCAAAAAAAACATGGTCAACGAATGAATTAATGGGCGGTCAATGATCTATCGATCGCTAATAGTCCCACGCAGGGACTAATAAGCCACGGTAATTAATAAGAAGCATTTCCTAATGCTTTTGATTGATGGAAATGAGATCATGTTAGATTTATAAGTATATTCTTAAGATTATGAAATTATGCAAATTAAGAGCATACCTTAATGTATATATCTGATATAGATAAGTTTCTGGGGAAATATCTAACCAATATGAAATATTCTAAATTGGAAAAGGAATTGAGAAATGACGAGCATACTTCTTAGTAAGAAAAATACTACAATTTTTGTGTCCATGCATGGCTTAATAAATCATTGAATACTTGAAAGGAGGATTGTATAATAGAGAGACCAGAATTGTATGATCGTTTTATTGTTATGTTATGATACATATACCCATGCATTGGCATGAATGGTGTTTGTTACCATGGGCTTGCTAAGTGGTCATTGAGATAGACATGTTTTAAAAATGATCATGCTTAATATCCATGCATATTAAAGAGTCATATAAATCTTCCATGTAAGCACTTGTTGATGAGTTCTTATATTGACGGTCTCATACATGTTGAAAGAAAGTAAAGTTCGATGCTCAACAAACATAAAGATGTTAATTACCCCAATGCCTATTAAGGGCGATTATAGTGTAGAGGGAAATAACGCGATTTGAGGTAATGACTATATTGGTAAAGTAGTGTAGAGTTGTTGTTGTGTGGTGATAGACTATATGTTTCATTGCTTAGATGTTGGCATAGTTTTGTTGACAAAATATTGGTGGGTTGTGACTTGTAGAATCAATTTTATGTTCCTACCAATGCTTACAAATATGCATAGCATGTAGAAATTTGGTTTTGCCTACATGCAAGGGATTTGAGTTGTTTGAACTATATTGAAGGTATATTTTGTTAGAATACATGCTTGGGCTCTTATGTGCCAATTAAATAGGAAAAGTATGCATGAGTATTTTAAGAGTGAGGATCGACATGAAATTGTAGGTTATTATTTTTACTCACATGAAATTTTCTATAGCTAAAGTTGTTATAGCATGCAATAGGGAGAAAATGCCTTAAAAGTAATGGTGTTCGATTTTGTTTAAGGTTAATAACAAGTAATGCATATGGGAGGAAGATATAATTCTCAAGTCGCACACTTACATATCTTGCCCTCATGAATGGAAGAATTACAATTGTGATAAAAGTAGACTAAGATTCTAGTGAGAGATTAAACTATGGTAATCATGCTATAAGAGAAACTTATACATGGTATAATTGCTATGAAAATAGTATACCAAAGTAAAGGATGGTGATGACATGTTATATTATAAGGCTATATAACCTACATAAATTGTCATTCAAATTAACCTTTTGAGTAATGCATCTACATACAATGGGATTTGTTCTTTGCTTGGAAGAAAGTATGGTTAAGGGGAAATTTAAATTAAACATATTTCGAGGACATATGAATCTTTTCATGGATATGCATAATAGCACCTATAAGTATCCTTGAGTTTAAACCATAGTAATTAATGGAGTAGAAAAAATGGTATGGACCATTCGGTCATTTAAATTGTATTAAATAATCTATTTAATAGATTGATATCATATCAATTGAGATGCATAAATTGTATCAAGAAACTTTGAGAGGATCCCTTGTGGAATTGCATTGATAAGGTCTCTTGACAACATAAGGAAATGTTGCATAATTCAAGCAAGACGTCTTAAAAATTTAAAATAGATAACTCATATTCTGGTAAAGGGTGATTTAATGTTAAGGGTGAGGTAACATGTAAATACCGAGAGATCATAAACACTTACAACTAAAAGGAGTGTAGGATTGAAAGTAGTAAAAACTTTCATGTATAACTACAATGAATTATGCGTGGCCATTAGGTTGTTGAGGCGTAAAAGGGGGAATAATAAAACATACGATATAAATTAACGATCTAATGAATAATTAAACTTCAAAAACTATGAGTTAATAGTTTTATTTAGAACATTAAGCACAAGATATGATTAAGATGAAAATATTCATGAATACAATACTATGTGACTCATATTGTAACCACATGAAGTCTTGAATTGAATTACACTTGACATAAAACTTTCTTAATTACATAGAGGGACCATGATCATAAAAATTCCTTGAAAACTTAACATAGTTAAAGATAGAGGAATGTTGGTATGATATTAACATGGTGGAAAAATATGTGGATAAAGTTTATGTGAGGATGGTCTTATAGGTTGCACCACAGATGGACTATGTATAACATCACATATGTAACCATATGACTAGATATGCTACAACGTTGAAAATTGAAATGGGTATTGGTGTGTATAACATACCTTGTGTGTAGGTATTCATAGAGTCATTGGACAAATGTTTGTCCAGGTAAAAAAACCTAAAAACCTTGATGTTACCTAGAAGAAGGAAAATAATTTGGTATAAGTAATAGTTGTTAATCGTAGTTTGGCATACGTAGAATTACGATGAATATATATTGTTATGTGAAATAATATGTTATGACCTTGAAGGCATATTAACATGGAAAACATACTAACTGATGTATTGTATGTAGAGAGACTTCTTGAAATAATGCAAGTAGAGAACATGCATTCTTCACATAAAATAAATGATAAGAAATAGCTTCTTTAAAAATATTAAGTAAAAGATCATGATATTTATGATAGTTAAACTTTTGCATCTATAAATTCTCAGAAGTGGTTTGAAAAAATATTACAAGCAGCTATGGAAGGAGGGCACTCCTTAAGACATATATAGATATGGAAGGAGAGGTTGTGGGAACACTCTGTGTGACTCATGTACATCGAAAAAATTGCAGAAGGTTGTAGAGCCATGAGAGGTGTTGATTCAGAAAATAGCTACCTATGAATGAGGACATGATATAATGATACACCTACGACGATGTAAAATTTAATGGGAGGAGTATGTAACGCCCCTCCCTTTTGTACTAATTTTTTGTAAAACTAAGATAAGTTAAATCTATGTGCGATATCCTCCCTTGTGTCTTAAATGTTTGTAAACGTAAGATGAGTCAAAGCTAGGTATGATACCCTCCTTTGTGGGTTAAACTATTCTAAACCTAAGTTGAGGAAAGCTAGGTGATATGTAATATGAAAATAAAATGTGATATTAAATAAATTAATAAAATAAATGACTCGGAGGGTTGAGCACTAAGAGAGAGGATATGCTTGATAAATCCAATGATGAATGGGATAGAGATGAAGCCTTCACGATAAAGATTCCAGATGTGATTCTAGATAAGCTTAGATGGATTGCAAAACAGTTGGAAAGATGGGAGATAAAGATCCATTAGACATAAAATATTTGCAGGAGATGAAGGAATGATTTTATGAGGAAAATCCTCATGTGAGATAAATATGATATTTTCCAACAAATACCTAGGCAAATGGAAAAATCCATAAAATCGAGATGCCACTAATGGTAACTAAATCATGAATGAGGGTATTAAATCCCTACTCCACCGATCAATTGAGGATATTTGATCCTTGGCAAGATATTCAACTTTGGAGGAATGAGAGGTGATTCATGGTTGGGTGGTGGTGCTCCTCCCTCCAATTTAGATTTAGTTGGTGTCATTTGCAGTGAATGGTTGTATGTGGATTCTTACCCTCTCTCTCTGTTACCATTCCAATTTTCCTATGAGGGGTTTTCTTAGTTTTGAGAATATTTGAATGAATGGTGTTTCCCTCTATTCGGATGAGATTTACTTACATGGTATGTGTTTCATGTTATATCCTTACTTAATAGGATGTTAAATCATACAACTCAAACCATATGGGATTTTTACTTACCTCTCTTATGGAAATGATGGATGGAATAATGCATGTGATGCACATGTGATCACATATGTATTTCAAGGCTATTAAGATCATATTTATATTTGTGAAGGAGTGATAACATTCTTTGGCCTCCATATAGCTTAGGCAAGTGGATCCTTCAATGTTAACTATTTATCTAAGTTCTTTATCCTCTCAGTCATCCTCATTGACTTTTGAACTTCATCTTTGTGCATAATCCAAGCCAATTTCTTCTCATCCTCTAGACTCCCTATCTGTTGTTTGAGTCTATTTATCTCAAAGGTCTAAATGGACATGTCCTCCATTTCTTTGATACGTTTTCTTACCTCATCACTTGGTTTATTTGTTGTTGTTGAAACTATTCCTAATGTACATGTTGTTTTAGCTGGAAGAGTTGTAGCTAGTGGAGCTGTGGGGGCCAATGAAACTACCAAGGTTGATGGAACTATTGTAGTCACTGGTGGAATGGCAGTGGCAATGGTTGTCTCAAGGATGACGTGCTTCATTTGTATTAACTTGTCCAACTCCTTCTCCATTTCTTTCAATTGATCATTTAATTGGAGAATAAGATCCATCATCTCTTCCTATTGAGTTTGGCTTTCAAGGACCTCCTTGTTCCGTTGATGCTCTCGAGGAGGCAACCTCTATTGCTTCTTTAAAGCAACAACATCCTCATTTTTCTTGTTTATCGATTTCTCTCTAGCCTTGAGATCATTGGGATTATATCCAAACTCAATCAACAAGTCTTCTAGTGACTTAATTATGTTATCCTTGGCCTGTGAGGATGCCTTTCCCAACTTGTAATGTGTTGTAATATTATCTAGTAAGCTTTGGATATGTGCACAGTCATTTCTTTATTTGTTATTGTGGAGTAAATCATCTCACGTGACTCTTTGTGAAATTCAATTTGGTCAATAGGGAGAAAATCCCTAGGCAAAACTTCAAATTCAGTCTTCTCGTCGTCTGTCGATGATTTGGGTGGATCAATTGTAGGTTGCATGAATGTCATTTGCATCTTATGAGTCTTAATGTCAAAGGATGACATTAGTCTATTTTGATTTGCACGTGTTTGATTGAAGTACTGGGCATAATTTTTAGCCTTCAATGACTCATTTCTCAACTTAATTTCCTTGTATTTCTCTTTAATATCTTTCTCTTTATCCATGGGCTTGCTCGATGAAGAGACTTCAACACTGAGTTGTTTCTCAATAAGCTGAGTGTTTGAAGTAGAAGGCTGATGACTTTCCTCTGAAATTTTTGGGCCTTTGCTCATTCCCACCATTTTGTGACTGTCAATTATTTCCACTATGCCAATGGTGTCTTCTTGTTGATTTACAAGATTAAGTTTCGGCCTCTTCCTGTAATTGATCTTAAATCTTTCATCTGTAGTGTCCATTGCTAAGCTAGATCCTTTTTCCCCCGCTCTTTTCGCATTTTTGTTTTCATTGGCTGGAGTCTGCAAAATGGGAGTAATAATCATCTATTATTGTAGGACTAGAACCTACAGAAAGGAACTAGTATCAATCTTCTTCTCCATCATCTCACCTTGTATCTGATAGGGGGGAAATGATGGTCATCTACAAGCTTCAGAGTCACATCAAGCGAGCCTGAGCCACAACCTGCCACACCCGTTTCAGAGTTGTAGCAAGAGACAAAGATGCCCGTGAACATGCCTTTAATGGGCAATCTGGGACACTTCCTCTAGTAGAAGACTTCAGCTTCTTACCAGTTTTGGAAGAGTTCCGGGAACAAAATTGAGGACGCTTCCTCTAGCAGAAGACTTCATCTTCTTTCCAGATTTGGAAGAGTTCAAGGAATTGCATTAAGCATTCCAGAGTTGTTGGTCATCCTTAAACCATCACAGGTTGAGATTTCCCTTTTCAGGTTGAAGTTTCACCTTTTATGTGGGGTGAGACCTCCCTTTTATGGTTGAAGGTTTCCCTCTTTAAAACAATAGGATCACTTCCTCTAGCAGAATACTTCAACTTCTTGCCAGTTTTTGAAGAGTTCCGGGAACTGCACTAAGCGTTCGAGTGTTGGTGGTCATCCTTAAACCACCGCCCTTTATACCAACATTTCAGAGAGCACATTCAGCCTAGTGCTGCCATGCATTTTTGCACATTTTGTATTACAGCTCTCTTGTTGGACTCATACATAACCCTTCGGATTAAGGGGGGGAATGTTGGACACCTAATCCTAAGAGACCTAATCTTGCATGACAACTCGACGTCATCCAATGATTCAGAGAGGTTTGATCCAAAAATATGACATTTTGGGTTAGAGATATAGGGATGCTATTCACTGACATGCTGGTAAAGGCAGTAAAATATCTCTATGTGAAAGACATGGATAGGACAAGGATTTGGATTAATAAGATAGGCCTTGCGAATTGGGAGGCAGTGGCATCTATTCTAATTAAGAAATGCTATAAAAAGTTGACTCCAAGGTCACCTTCATTACCTTGCAAACTAGTGATTGATCAAAAGTATCACCAGCAAAGCACTCAGTTGCTATTCCTTTGTGTAAATCAGAAAATTCCAAACAATTGTTTCCCTTTCAAATCATGAAAATGCTCTCATTGAGAACCCACGAACACTCTTTATGTAAAAACCAAATCAGAGGGATAAGGGTTATCTCGATTTCCATGTACCAACGTAGTCCTTTCTCAAGTTTTCCTACAGATAGGAGGCGACTTAGATATGGGAATTGACAGATGTTATTAGGTGTCTCAAACCCAAGCATAGAAGCACATGCACTATCTTAGGAAGTGTAAAAGCAACATGACCTCGTGTATATATATATATATATATATATATAATATAATATATATATATATATATATATACTCCAACAAGTTCCATTCGAGTGAGCTATGATAATCATAGCAGGTGAATAAATAATGTAATTGAATTAATGATGTGGATGTTGATTTTTCTGTTTAACAATTGAATTGTGATAACATTCGTTGGTTAGTGTTTTGAAATTAATAGGTCGAGGTGAAGTACCTCCATGCAAGATTTCACCTGTGAAAGGATGGAATGGCTTCGAATGGAATCACTACTAATCAATAGAAGTGGTACTTCCAGGAGGAGGATGTCCAAAAAACTCTATTTTAAACTATAAAGCCGACATGGTCAATAAAATGGACGACGTAGTTTTTCTTTCATATGGGAAGGGGACGTTTATTTCATGCATTCATCTATGCTGAGTGTGGCTTGGTTCTACTCTTTGTTTTTAAATCCTATGCTATATCAAGTGGACATTGGGTGATTGTAATTGTATGTATTTGTAAACACTTCGTTAAGGTTATTTTAGAATCATTGCTTATGACCTATCTATAGTAAGATTTCCAAGATTTCAAAGGGTTGTATGTCTCTGTGTCATACAAAACCTTAGTTACTTTAATTTCTACTTCTATAATGTTTTATTTAGTATTTGTTTTTTATAACTAAAGATTTATTTTTCTGTATTGCGCGATATTTCATATTTGGTGGTAGAAATAATGAATGACTAATTTACTATAATTTACAGTAATTTAGCGGAGCTTTGGATTGGTAAGGATAATATAATTATATATATATAATATATTAATATATTTATAATATATATATATATATACTATTATATATATATATATATATATATATAATATATATTATAGATATATATATAATATCGAACGTGGTGATTCAAATGGTCAATAAATTGGTTGTTAAGATTTCAACAGTATTCATCCTCATGGTCTTTAATTGGAATGCATATGCAATCAACATATGTGAATGTTAAGTGAATGTTAAGTGTTATTAATATAAAAACCTATGATATTCAAAAGATATGAAAACGTACGGGCAAATATTTTGAAACTTGTAGCAGGTACAAGAACAGGAAATGGTTGAATAGTAGCGTTGAATTGACATTCCTTTTTAAAATGGTTTATCCATCATAGAGTAAGGCATGGGATTAATTAAAGTTTTCGAATGTAAGATGAGCTCTAGCAATTTTCGATTATAGCTTTTGTTCTAGGGTTTCTGACCTTCCCATCCATTCCAGAGCTTGCTCTGGCTGAGCAGATCACCAGACTGGCTGATCTCTGCTGCAGGGCTAGGGTACTGGCCCGTCGAATGAGCGGAGGGGGGTCCGCTGGGACCCCATCGTTCAAAAGCATCGTGATGAACAAACAACTAAAAAATGAAGGGTTGAGAATCCTAGGATACGGTGATAGAAAATGCCCAGGAAGCAACAGAAAAGACAAAGGCCAGGCAATGTCAGCGGAACAGGGAGGACGTTCCAAGCTAAAGGAAAGGGAAGCAGAAAACATGCCCCTTGTGGCAGCTGCAAATTCTCAAGACGAGGGCCCAATGCAGACCGAGACCACTGAAGGAAACGACAAAGAAAAGCAAGGGGGGCCATGAAGTGACAAGGAGAAGGAACCGCCCATAACCCCAGGAACCAGCAAGGCCCCTCAAGGAGAATGTAAGCCCAAAAAGAAAGAAGCCCTAAGAGTGATCTATACGGACCCAGAGATCCAAGCACACAGGGAGCACATGTGGGAGCATGCAGTCATTTGCAAATTCATGGGAGTGTGGCCTACGGAGCACGCCCTTTGCCAATGGATCAAGCAGCACTAGAAGCCCAAAGGTGACATTAAACTGCACCTAGGAGCTAAAGGTTTTTTTACAGTTGTCTTTACAAACCTAGAAGACAAAGACAGGATATTCGAAGGAGGCCCATATTTTTTCTCTTCAGCTGGTCTCTACATGAGACCCTGGAAGCCCAACTTTGTGCCTGAAAATGAAACCTTCACTCAGGTCTCGGTTTGGATCCGTCTCTTCTCCCTCCCCATAGATTATTGGGGTCTAAATACTCTCAAGCAAATAGGAAATAAGCTGGGTACTTTTGTCAAAGCGTCTGAAGCAACTATCCAGCGCAGATACACTTCATGCGCTAGAATCTGTGTGGAACTAGATGTTTATGGAGCCCTGCATGAAGGTATTTGGCTGGAGTTCCAGGACGAAGACTACTTTCAGGCCATTGACTACGAACAAATTCCTTTCCGCAGCAGGAAATGTCACAAGCACGAGCATCTAGTAAGAGACTGCCCTCTCAATAAATCGAAAGAGGCAAGCAAGCCCCAGGTTGAGCAGCAGAACAAAGAGGCATTCTCAAAACCGAAAATTAGGCAAAGAGCCAATAGAAGACGGCCTAATAGAGCAGGAGTCAGCCCAAGTGCTTTCCTCAACCCCTTCAGGGTTCTAGAAACGGACACAGAAACATAAGAGATCCGAGTAGAAGAGAGAAACGCGAAGGAGCCAAAAAACCAACAAGAAAACAACAGGAAGGAACAGGACGAGGGTTCACACAGTCCCAGAGATATTAGAACAGAATAGGAAAGCACACAAGATGAGGACACATAGATGTTCTATAGTGATGGGGGTAACGATGAACAGGAACTAAATGAAGCTCTAAAAAAGGCACGAGTCGACGTACCAGCTCTAGAGGAGGACTGGAAGGCTAAAGGCATTGAAAATGTCCCAGAGGAAGAACTAAAAAGGATAAGCGAACTCTTTATTGCCAGACAAAGAGTGGAACTTGCTAGGCAAAATAGAAAATTGGGAATAGCAATAGGAGCAAGCAATCACTCCAATTTCATTTCCCTCAGCCCAGCAGGCTTCAAACCAAGAAAGAAAAGAGGAAGGAGGACGATAGGAGAGGTTCTTCATGACTTGGGAATCCTATTGCTGAACTCAAGTAAAATGAAGGCCCTAGAAGGCTTCCCGTCCTTTAACCCCTCCACCTAGTTATCAATGAAAGTTATTTCTTGGAATGCAAGAGGGCTTAATAGCCAAGCTAAACAAAGACTTCTCATTAGGAAGTTCAAAACAGAAAAACCGGACATGATGTTTATTCAAGAAACAAAATGCTCCTCCTCTCTTATCAAAATCATCAGTCAAAAATTAGGTAAGCCTCTTGACTTCATTGAAGTAGCCAGTACAGGTTGGGAAGGAGGCATCACCAACTTTTGGGACTCAAGAAGTATCAGCGTTATAGCCTCAGAAGCCACTCATTCCTACATAGCCACGGAAATTCAAATCATAGGTAACTCTGATACTTATCTCTGTGTCAATGTTTACAGCCCTTAAAGACTAGATGATAAGTTCCTTTTCCTCAACTCCCTCCAAAGTCTGCAATCTAGATATCAGGCTTCAAAAATCATCATAGGCGGAGACTTCAACATGATCACCTCCCTCCTGGAGAAGAAGGGAGGGTTAAGAAAACTCAACAGAGATGCAGGGGCCTTCGCTGACTTCATTGAATCGGAAAAACTGGTGGATGTGCAACCCTCATCTTACTCCTTCACCTGGAATAACAGAAGGGGAGGGGAGCACCTAATTTCCTCCCACTTGGACAAGTTCCTTATCTCAGAGAGCATTGTTCTAGAGGGAATTTCGGTCAGCTCTGACATCCTCCATAGTGGGGGATCAGATCATTGGCCCATCTCTCTTGAGGCTGCCTTCTTGGGTACCCCAAGAAATAAGCCTTTCCGTTTTGAAAAATTTTGGCTACAGCATCCCAACTTTGTTAATTTACTAGAGCAATGGTGGAGTGAACCTTTGCAAGTTCAAGGCACCAAAATGTTTAAACTCCAAAGCAAGCTCAAGCATATCAAGAGTAAAATCAAGCACTGGAATACCACATAATTTGGCAATATCTTCAAAGAAAAATCCATCCTAGAGGGCAAGCTAGAGAGTATACACAAAAGCTGGATCTCTGGCAACATAACCGAAGAATCCAAGGAGAAGGAAAAAGACCTTATGACTCAATGGCATCAAAGAAGCCTCCAAGAAGAAACACTCTGGAAACAAAAATCCAGAGTGCTATGGCTCAAAGAAGGCGAACAAAACTCAAAATTCTTCCACAGGTCCACCCTTGATTACAGAAATACCAACAAAATTCTCAACCTCAAAAATGCTTCAGGCGACACCCTTCATAACCACAAGGAAATATCATCGCTCCTGACAACTAATTTTAAGCTTATTTCTCAGGAATCACCTATAGACAGAACTGATGCAATCAACTCTTTAACGCAATCAATCCCCAAGGTGGGGACGAAGGACCAAAATCTTGCCCTCCTCAAAGAAATTTCAATGGAGGAGGTGGAGGAAGCAGTTAAAAGCATGCCCAATGATAAAGCCCCTGGACCAGACAGCTTTACCATCAACTTCTTCAAAGCTTGCTCGCAAACAATCAAAACTGAAATCTGGGAAGCGGTGGAGGACTCTCGACGCTCTGGGACTATTCTCAAATCAATCAATTCCACTTTCTTGGCTCTAATTCCTAAGGAAGCGAACGCCCAAACCCCAGAGAAATTCAGACCTATTGCCCTGTGCAATGTGATCTACAAGATTATCTCCAAAGTCATCGCTAATAGACTCAAACCCATCCTACCTAATCTCATCTCAGAAGAGCAGTCGGGTTACGTAGAGGGTCGTCAAATCTTAGACAATATTCTCTTGGCTCAAGAAATGGTCCACACTCTTCAAATCAGGAAAAAAGCAGGAATGCTTATGGAGCTTGATCTCTCCAAGGCTTTTGATAAACTAAATTGGAATTATGTGGATCCTGGCCCTCATCAAGTCCTCCTCCTTTTCCATTCTCGTCAACGGATCTCCTTCAAAAACATTCACTCCATCCAGGGGCATTAGGCAGGGAGATCCTCTCTCCCCTTTCCTCTTTGTGATTCTCATGGAAGGCCTTAGTCGTCTCATCCACAAAGCCAAAGCAGATGGCAATATCAGAGGTCTACGCCCTCTTCATTCTAGTCAAGCCACTACTCATCAGCAGTTCATGGACGATACTCTCCTTCATTGCACCCCCACAGTGAAAGAAGCGTTGGCCTTCAAATCCGTTCTAACTCTGTTCAGCAAAGCTTCAGGTATGGAAATCAACCATGCTAAATCCAAGATGTTTTTCTTCAATACTCATTTAGCAATTCAGAAACATCTTACAAGCATTTTGGGATTTAAAAGGAGTATTCTGCCCTCCAAATACCTGGGAGCCCTGCTTACCTCCAAACCCTGGCAAAAGAACCACTCGGAAAGCACCCTAGCCAAGATGGAAAACAAATTTAAACATTGGACTCATAGAGCCCTAAACTTTGCAAGCAGGCTTGTCCTCACTAAGGCCATCTTGCAAGCCATTCCCCTCTACCTCCTTTCCATCCTTCATGCTCCCCAAGGCATTCTTCACAGGATAAGAACAATCCAGAGAACCTTCTTATGGAGAGGCAACGTGGAGAAAAATAAATGGGCCTTAGTGGCCTGGAACAAGCTATGTAAATCCAAATCTCTAGGAGGCCTCAACCTTATAGACCCCCAAACCTCAAACAATATCTGTGGTGTGAAATTATGGTGGAGATGGCTCAAAGAACCTCACCTTCCCTGGGCGAATCACTGGAAAGAGAAATACACCCCTAACTGCAGCGAGACGGATCTTATCCGCCTTCAGGAAGTTTTGGAAGGTTCTCCAATCTGGAACCTTGCCAAAAGGAATCGCAACATTATCCAAGATCACAGCTTTTGGGAGATTAGGAATGGAAACACAACACTCTTTTGGGAGGATGCTTGGCAGCAGCTTCCTCGCCTCGCAACGCTAGATTTGGAAAACTACAAGAGAGAAGTACAATCAATGGGCAACTACTAGGTAAACCAGTACTGGAGCCAAGATACCAACAAGCAGGAGTGGAGAATATAGAATCCCCCCAACTCCAATAGCTTTGCAGGTGAGGGCCCTCCTCTTCAGAGCCTCCTAACTACTCTCAAAAAAAGGAAAATTCGAACTTCTTCAGCGAGTGATCAACTCAGATAGGGAATGAAGGGAAACGGCAGCTACACCCTAAAGGAAGCCAGGATTCAGCTAGAACAGATTGACCTAGGGGAATTCCTCCCCTGGAGCACTAAGACTTGGAACATCCTCTTCTGGCCCAAAATCAAAACCTTCCTTTGGCTCCTTATGCAAGGAAAAACCCTCACTTGGGACAACCTTCGGAAAAAAGGCTTTTCTGGCCCTTCAATTTGTCCCATGTGTAGAAATGAGGAGGAAACAATAAACCACCTGTTTAACTCATGCCTCTGGGCTAACAGTATATGGAAGTGGCTAGAAAACATAATGCAACAATCCAACAGGAACATATTTTCTATACAAGACACAATTACCCAGTGGCCAGAGGACTTCTCGAGTAATTATAGGGTTAACAGCATCTGGAAAATCATCCCAGGCTTTGTAACCTGGACCATATGGAAGGAACGGAACAGGAGAATTTTTCAAAATGAGCAAAGGAATTTCGAGTTCTCGTAAATTACCTTATCCGCTAACATCCGTGAGTTAATCTTCACCAAATGCACGGGAAGCTCCACCGAGAATTTCTCGCCCAGGGACCAACGCATTCTAGCCAGCTTCAAACTGGATACAGCAGATAGTGCTTCAACTGCTAGCAGCCATCTCTCTCCCCCAAAAGATTCACCTGGTTGGCATAAGCCCCCAGCAGGTTTCCTCAAACTTAATTTTGATGGAGCCTCCAGAGGCAATCCGGGCCCGGCTGGCATAGGAGGAGTAATTAGAAACCACAGAGGGAAAATTCTTTATATTTACAGTCAAGCATTGGGAGAAGCCACTAATAATGAAATGGAATTTGCTGCGATGGAAAAAGGCCTTAGGATTCTGCACGCAAACCAGATGGCCAACGTTGTCGTTGAGGGAGACTCTGAATTAGCCATAACTGCATCAAGGTGAATTTACAATGGCACTCCGGTTGGCAGAGTCACGAAACACTGGCGCTTGGCTCAGACAACAGAAAATATCGCCAGTTTGCTTCGCAAAATGAAAGGCCTCACCTTTCAGGCGATCAGAAGGAAGGGTAACGCGGTGGCAGACCACCTGGCCAACGTTGGGATTGAGAATCCTGATGAACCAAAGGACAGCTGGTGGGATGACATTACGTGTCCTAACCTCAAGGAAACCTACCTTCAGCATGCCAAAAAGGACATGGCCAAAACAGAATACGACGACAGAACGGTAACGGCTCTCCACTTTCCGGCAAACCACCATGCTGACCAAGCACTCCACCTTTAATCCGGATGAGGCCGAAAGACACTCGGCACAAGGCTTAACCGTCAGGCGATGCAGACACATGGATTTGTACTGCCCCACGATCTATTGGGATCCTCAGCGCCGTAACCACAGCAGGACTAAGCCCACTTGGCGGGCTAAAGACAAGGGGATAATCGGCAGGAATTATAGCTTTCACTTATACTCTGATACTACCGTTCTTCCTTCTCGCGATAATAATCACGACAAGATGGGCAAGTGGCCCTCCCTCCTAATCTCCCCCTCCAACATTCTTCAGGCGCCCGGCTATTTAACAACGACCCTGGCAGATTGGGAAAGCATACTTTTATCGTATTGCAAGGAGAAAAGTCTAGGCACTGCCAACACAGAGCAAGGCATCTCCGTGGCAAGCACCCACAACATGAAAGGTGAAGGCTGTCGCAACCAGACTGCTATAAAGGACCTTCAGCATGCCCAGAAAGCGTATGAGTCTCAGACCTCGCAGCGCAACAAACGGAAGCTGGAGGAGTTAGAAGGCAAAGTCAAGGAGGAGGAAGCCAAATTATCTGACCAGCAATTGGAGAGGGAGGTCAGTTGGATTCAGGACCCCAACACCACCTATACTCGTGCTACACAATTTGTTAAAACCCAAGCAGAGGCTTGGAGAATGAAAACAATGTTGGCTAAGGTTCTGACTGAGCAGGAGGAGCAGGATGAAAGAGTTCAGAAGCTCAAGCGCCAAATGGACGCGATGGAGCATGACCATATGTGTGTCGTCGAAAGCATTGATTTTAAACTGTCGTCGCTTGACCAACAAGCTGATGTTATCAGTAAGAAGCTCACGGTGCTTGTAAAGCTTATGAGGAATGTGGCCAATTCAGAAGGGTTTACTGGGGAGACTTCAGGCGGTCCTCTGAATGACACTCCGAAGTCGGGGACCAGCCTCCCGCCGAAGCAGGGGCCTGCCCACCACTGAAGGTTTCGGCCTTCATTCCTTTTTGGCTCCCTTGGTCTCTGGCGTTCCAGGTTTTTATGCTCTCCGTTTTTTCAATTTGCTCTCAGCTCTCTTCTCGGGGAAACATGGCCCCCCAGCTCTCAGTTTTTTGGTTTATATGTTGTTACCCTGTGGCCGCCCTGCGTGGTGCACTGGACTCTTTTTTGGTCTCTTTCCTGGCTGCCCTGCGTGGTGTGCTCGAGTTAATTTTGTGAAGCGCTGCCGCCCTGCTTGGTGTGCTGGTTCTCCCTGGTTTCAAATGCAAATCTTTCATGCCAGGCAAGCTGTTAAGCTGCCCCTAAATCTGCATTTGCAGAAGTTTTGTATCATATTCTCCTTTTGTTAATACAAACGCTTATTTACAAAAAAAAAAAAAAAAAAAAACTATTATCAAGTATAAAGGATTATTTCTTGTAGTCGGAGTGCATGAATGTCTTCTCAATAAATTAATCTTCTATTAGTGCAGGAATTTGTAAAGTTTGGTTTATTTTATTCTTTTTCCTTTTCCTGCACAAGTTTGAAAATTGATTGGCTTGAGAATATAGTCACATATGGTGAATATTAATTACCAGTGATAAACATGGTGGTTTTATTTCTCAAAGTGAAAAAAATAAAGATTGTTTGCCTTCAATTTTGGTAGCTATGACTATTTTTAATGAAGACTTTGGTGATGCATAAATGGTTAGCATGGCAATCATATTGTTGTAAACCTATACATTTGTTCATTTTTAACAAGCAATCACCTCGACTCATGTAAATTATTTAACATTTAAATTTTTTTTTAACATTTAAATTATTTTTTTAATTAAAACTTTTCATATTTTCAACTAATTTTTTTTTTCATTACATCATTTTCGTTAAAGGTTGTTTTTATGATTTTGTATATTTTTATGACAATTTTATAAACGATAGTTAAAAAATATTGCAATTTTAGTGGCTCATTGAAAATCTTAAAAGAGTTATATTTTTAGTTTAAAAAAAATGTTCTTGGTAGAATTACTCTTTGATTTAGATGTAGATTTTTAAGGTTTTTCTAGTCATGATATTTGGTTTATAATGCCATGATTGAAAAATGTTGAAATTTTAAAGTATATTGTACTCATGATATTTAGTTTTAATTCATGGTTGAAAATTGTTGGAATTTTAAGGTTTTCCATTACCATGAATTTAGTTTTTAATGTCATGGCTTAAAAATGCTAAAATTTTAACCCTAAAAAAAGATAATGCAACATCGCCACTTTTAAATTTCGTGGTGTTTTTTGTATGTGCAAAAATAGGGGTTTTTGGGCTAGAGTTATCATTTTTAGGTTACATTTTTCGTTAAGTTGGTAACATTTTTCTTTGACAATAACATATATAAAAACATGTAAAATAATTGATTTACAACAATTTACATACTTAAAAAATAACAACAAGAATACTTGGTTACAATCGCTTAGTTGCAAAACTCCTACTGAGACAACCTGACCGGATATGTCAGTGTGTAACCATGGTCAACCATAATGATACATGGTTACACGTGGTTACCAAGGTCCACCATACATAGACATGGCCAAACAAGCTCAACCAATGTGAAAAATGGTCAACAAGTACAACCAAGCACAACCTTCTCAACCATGGCCAATCATCAACCTAGGTCATCCATAAACCATGATAACATTAATGTAACATCTACCATGGTAAACCTTAATGTAACACTAATATAACAATGTAACTATGGTTAACATTAATGTAACATAAATATATTGTTACATTATTGGTAGACGTGGTCAATCATGGTCAACCTCAGAAACCCTCTTCAACCATTAATGCAACATTAATGTAACATCAATCATGGTCAACCATGGTTGACAAATATTAATGTAATAATGATCAACATAAATACATTGTTACATTAATGGTTGACCATGGTCAACAATGTTCAACCTCATTCCACCATGCTCAACCATGGTCAACCCTTTTCGACCATGTTGAACCTTGTTTGGGAAGGTCAACCATGGTCAACCTCATCAAGCTCATAAACCCTCATCAACCCTCTTCAATCACAGTTAACCATCAACAACCCTTAGCAACCATGATAAACCATTGCCAACCCTAACCAACCATTTTTAACCATAGTTTTCCATGTCAACCATAATCAACCATTGTCTACTAATCCACTCTACAAACATTTGTTATCATATAGCACAACCACATTAATAAAATTGTTGATATATTTCAATTGAAAACATTTTCCACCTTTGGCATATGACAAAAAATGTTGTCACAATGCAACAAACAAAACCATCAATAACCGTCGTTAACCTTGTTTAACTAAGTCAACCATGATCTTCCCTTAATTGACCAAGGTTAAACACAGTCAACTATGTTCATATGTGAATGAGCATAATCAATCATAAACAATAATGCCAATAGTGGTCAAGATGGCCAACCATCTTCAACCAAGATCAAACATGGCTAAACCATGATCAACAATGGTGTACATGGTCAACATGATTGACAATGGTTATATGTGGTCAGCATGGTTGAGATGACCAACCATGCTCAAATAGGAATCATAGTCAACTTCATTCATATATAAGTAAATGTTGACAACCATGGTCAACTACATTCATATATAGGTAAATGCTAACAACCTTGGTCTACAATGTTTTGCCATATTCAACCATATGTCGACCATAGTTAACCATGGTTGAATAAGCTCAACAATAATCAAACATGGTTAAGCAAGCTCAACAATGGTCAAACATGGCCACCAAATTCAACCATGTCCAAACAAGGTCAACCATGATCGACCATGTATGTCCATGCTCAACCATAGTCAACCATGGACAACATGGTCAACCTTGCTAAACAATGGTCAATATGGTCAACTATGCTAAACCTAGGTTAATATGATCAATCCATGGTCAACATGGACAATAATGAACAACATAGACTATCATGTTCACGGTCAACCATAATTTGACCACATTGAACCAAGTCAATCATGTTCAAACATGATCAAGCAAGCTTGACCATAGTCAAGCATGGTCACCAAGTTTAGCCATGGTCAACTCGTTTAATAATGTAACATAAATACATTATTACATTAAAGGTTAACCATGGTCAATCGTGGTCAACCTTGCCAACCCTCGTTAATCATTATTGTAATAGTAACATTGACATTAAAGTATCATCAACCATGATCAACCATGGTTGACAAACATTAATGTAAAATAAATACACTATTATATTAATGGTTGACCATGATCAACCTCAATTAACCATGGTTAGTCCTCCTCAACTATGGTCAACCTTGTCAACCATTGTTAACCTCATCAACCATCTTCAACCATAGTCAACAATCATCAATCATCAACAACCCTCAGTAACCATGGTTAACCATTATTAACCCTCGTCCACGATTTTTAACCAAAGTTAGGCAATGTCATAGTCAACCATGGTCTATTAATCCACCTCATGAACGTCGATTGTCAAGTAGCACAACCACATTAATAAAGTGGTTCATATACGCTGATTAGCGCCATTTTCCACCTTTCATATGCCAATTAGTGACATTAATTTTACATGGTGGAAAATGACATTGATCCTAGAGGACCTCTACAGTGAACCCTACATGCTTTCCCATCATGAATAAACTCCGAGTATGTCCCTCTTCATGAGTATAATAATTCCCCTTTGCATCATTTCCCAAGAATCTTCCTTTAACCCCAGTTTACAAGACCGACGCTACTAACCAGTTTCCTCCTCACGCTGATTTGCAGAGATTAAAACTAGCACTAGCGACGTATGGAGCGACTGAACCTTTTTCCAATCATGATGATCCTCTTTTGGCAAGTTTTTTAAATATGGAATCGAAGCTTCCAGCTCTAGAAGCTTCGTAACGGAAGTCTAGTAGATGGTTGGGCTTGATGGAGCCGAAGAAGTCAGTTTAGGCTCCTTTCCCCTATTAGGATGGAACAAACTCAAGAGATAAGACCTTCTCCCATGATGAGAGGAACCATCTCCCATCCATCCAAGCTATATAAACCTTTCTTTTCCCAAGCTAAACTAGTTTTGGAGTGAGTTTGAATGATTAGCAAGACATTTATAGCTTGTAGCTTTCTAGTGTAAGTTTGAGGGAGAATAGTGTGTTTTGGTTTGGTTTGAGACTAGAGGGAAGAGGCCTTAAAACTTCCATTGTTGCGGCTATCCATGAGATGCTAGAATTTGTGGGAACATGGATATGTCGGAGGAGACCAACAACATCAAGGCATTGGTTGTAATCTCTTTTTTATTTATATGAATACAATTATTGATTGACTTCCTACATGACGTGTTATTTTACATCTTTATGCCTTAATGTTCCTTGACCTATTGAGTAGGTTGAATACAATATTGTATGCTATCACATTTGTTATTGTTGTTTGTCTGCTTGTTTCAGGTATTCGAAGAAAGGAAACAATAGATACATGGAGTGAGGAAGCAGGATCATCACCAAGCGGAATAATGTTCTAAGAGGTAGCCCCTCTTAATTGATTCTAGCTTAAGGATATTTTCCATAGATTGTTTGTTTATGGCTACACCCGCTCTCTCGAGCTAGAGGAATTGTTTGTCTCCGCACTAAGAATTTACCTGCACCACAAATTGGTGACTTCGTTGGGGACCTAATACTTTTGTTTGATTGATTGTCATTTTATGGTTTTGTGTGAACTTTTCTAGTATCACCATTTCCCTTCAGTGTTCTCTGATTTTCCTGGTTTACTTCTCTGAGCTTGAAATTTACAGTGGCAAGTCTGGTTTTAGCCTTTGAAATTTTTTACTTTTTTCCTTGAATCCTCGGTCAGCGCGTTTATTTTTCTAACAGTTGCGTTGACCCCCTTATGGCACTTGTTGTTAGTTAGGCAGTCATGCTGATTCCTATAGGTGAAGATCAAGGTTTCCCTAGATCATAGCCAGTGTATCTTGCCCTTCTGATTTCTGTCTCTCAGCTCGTTTTGACTGTGTTCTCCCTAACTGGAAAACTCTTTTAGCTTGGTTTGTAGGCTTATTTGATTTTCATTTTCTTCACTTGGTTTCTTGAGTTCTTGGAAGATGTATAACCCTAGGGCATCTAGGTCGTCACCCATTCACCTGTTTGCATGCTCAGCAAGTCAAGTCGATAGTCAAAGTTTCTCCTTGCATTTCAATTGATTAGTCCTTTTGTTGCTTTGATTTCCATTTAACAAGTTTGAAAAGTTTCGTTTGTTGTTTGAGTGTCTCTTTTCAAGCATAGATCACATTGCTCATCTTGTTTTTGGTTGAGTCTTTGCTTCACTAGTTTGAAAGGAATTCTCTTTTGTGCTTTGCATTTGCTTGTGATTGATTGTATTGGAAATGTTTCATTGAAGTGTGAAGTGTTTGTGAAAGATTCATTCCATCATTTCATTGAAAAATACATAATTCTAGTTCGCTAAATCAATATGTTACATTAGTTAGCATCATTGAAGACTAGAGTTGCATCATCATTTGCATTGGAAAAGAAATGAATTCTCTTTAAAGTGCGTTTGATAGGAAAGATAGGAATTGGAAAGAGTTTTCATCATTTTGTTTTCAAAAGTGAAATAGTGAAAAGGTCATTTTGCTTTCGATTGCTTGTTTTGTTGCATTTTGAGTGTGTTTTTTACTCTCATTAGTGTAGACAATTCATCGAATTCAAAGGGTCTTGTCTCACTTAGCTGCATATAGGTGTTTTTCGAGTCACATCGATAAGGCCTAAAATTGAGACATAATTTCAAGATAAACTCTAAAATGTATTCAATTAACCTAAGGTGCACTTAAAACCTAACGATCAAATTTAGAACGTCAGGCTAGAGATGTGTTCCGACGTCTTTAAACCTAGCAGTTGTCATTCACTTTGGCACTAGATAGGGCTAGTATAGACTTGTGCTCCTCGTACTATCACGTATATAAAGGGAGACCCCACTAGGTTGCAATCCTTTATCCATAGGAAGCTGAGCCTGCTGCCTTGTAAACATGATACATCAAATATAGCATTCAGGGAGATTTCCTGCGCGTACTTCTTGATTCGCCAGGAGGTATTCTGCAGTTCACGGTTACCTGGTAATCCTTTTTGCCTAGATCATCCTGAGTAGTCATTTTGATATTTTGACTCCCTAAATATAAAAGATCACCCGAGCACTTATCCTTTCGAGCTCGTTTCAAACTAGAAGTGATAGAGTCACCTTTGCTTCTTTCTCGACTCTTAAAACATGAAAGAGCACCGGTTTGTTTTTGTGTCTTAAAAAATTGTTGCCCACGATCATATAACATCCCTGTTAGTCTTTTTCTAGACCACGTCATGAGCATACCTTTAAATACATTTTAAAGCCTTGAAATCAATCTCTCTTCTGGTTATTTAAGACAAAATCATCGTGGTTGAACCAATTGGTTCTCCTAGTTTCTCTTCCTCTCCTCTGTCTGAAAGATTGTCTGAGGAGCCTTTTCCTGAATTACAGCAGTTGCTTAAGGACCAAGGTGTTGAGCTTGGAATTGTTATGAGTATTCAAACTTTGTCATCTCATCCTCCCCCTTCAAATACTATGTCACTTTCTGACATTGGCCTGAAATCTCCAGATAATCCTATCCAGACTCCCGAGAGTCCGCCGACTTCTGAAGGTCAGCTTGGATTGATTGCTTATCCTCCGAACCCTTTGTTCGATCCTGTTGTGATATCACCTCAGCGTTCGTACAGTTTGTACGATCAATCAAGTATTCCTTTGGAATTATCCCCTTAAACATCTTCGGTCGTCCGTCATCGCCTATTTTCGCCCGTGGAATCAAAAGGCGAAATCCCAGTCTCCTCTCCGGGTCACTTGGAGGTTTCCACTCCACGCACAATCGAGAAGCAAGAATATCTTTTCCCTCCTGAAGGTTTTCCCTACACGGGAAGCATTTCGACCAGTGCTCATCCTGAGTTACTACATAATTACGTGAATTTAGCTCAGTTGGTTTCAGGCACACCTGTTGTCTCATTGCTATAACACAACCTCATTTGGGCATCTGGCACTATACCTACCTCAGGTTTGTTCATTCTGAACCCAACCTCCCAACAGAGGGTGCTTTTTGTAGTTACTTCAGTCCCAGTGCAACCCATCATTCCAAATCCTCTTGTTTCGTCGGTCCAAGTAACCCTTCAGTTTAATCGACAATCTCAAGTCATGTCTCTGTCAGTTCTTCGATCCCTCCGGTAAGTGGACAGGCTGTGCCACTGCCTAGGGGACAAAGTATGAATGTTTCTATGATGTCTGGTACAACCAATGTGAGTGTCTCACAAGCTCACATGGTTGGAATGAACCAACCCTCTTCGGGTTCCATTCTAAACCCTGTTGGTCCGTCTGGTTCAAGTAACATCTAGTACTAGCGGCCTAATATGGTTCAGGTTCAGTACCAACCTCCTTATGTTCCATATGGTTCACAAGCGATGGTTAATCCGCCCTACATCCCTCAGCCTAGACCTTATGTCCAGTCTGGTCTATCCGCCGCGCCTTGCGGGTATGGCCAGATACAGTTTGGGAACTATTCAAGTACCTTTACAGTAGCAAGGACAACTCCTATAGCAACAAGGGCAACCTTCGTTGCAGCAAGGGCCATCCATGCAGCAGCAAGGCTAGATGATGCCGCAGCAAGGACAACTGCAACAACTGCAGGGGAAACCCTCGCAATAGTTGCAGTAAACCATGCAGCCGCAAGTGCAATATGCGTCGCAATCCTCCTATCCTATGCCTTCGTAAGGTCACCCCCTGCAGCCGCAAGGACAACCTCTATAGCCGCAAGGTCATCCCTTGCAGCAACTAGGTCAATCTGGGCAGCAACAACCCTTATACTCATATCAACAAGGCCAACTCGTGCAAGGGCAAGGCCAGGGTCAAGTCTTGCAGCAACAAGCGCAAAATCCTTATGTCCAAGGGAAATAGGTTTAACCTCCTTTTTTCCAAGGACAACAAGTCCAAAATCCTTATGTCCAAGGACAGCAAGTGCAAAATCCTTAAGTCTAAGGGCAACAGGTCCAAAACCCTTTCGTCCAGGGGCAGCAAGTCCAAAACCCTTATGCTCAAGGACATCAGGTGAAAAATCCATATGTCCAAGGCCAGCAGGCTCAACAGCCTTTTAACCCGTATGTTGCTTATCAACAGCTTATGACCAGACAGTTTCAAGGCTTTCAAGGTCAAAATCCTACAGTGGGGGAAAAATCAAATGCCATATGGACAAAATCCTTCACTATGGGGACAAAATCCTTACCAACGGGGATGCGCCCTATCAGTTGGGCCCCCTTATTGACCTCAAATGCCTTTCAATACCCAATTGTCGTTCTTGGCTACACTGGAATTGCCAGATGTGTCTAGACTCACAAATGACCCAATTCTTCATTTTCCATACTGGCCTCCAGTTCCATCCAAGATTCCAAGCGATTGTCCGAAGTTTGAAGGAAAAGTGAAAGAGGATCCATAAGCCTACGTGATGACATATCACCTCTAGTGCTCCTCGAATTCCTACGTTGATGTTTCCATTCGTCTTCGAATTTTCCAATGAACTCTTACAGGTGCCGCAGCCAAGTGGTATATCGAGTTACCTCGAAATACTTATCATGAATTTAACACTCTCTCCATGGCCTTTCTCACACATTTCCAACTGTCGGTTCGCTATGAAACTGGCACCCATCTGCTAACGTTGCTCAAGAAAAAACTATGACCCACATCTTCGATCACATCCATGAATGGAGACGTAGGCATCGTTTGATTAAGTTTGAGATTGTTGATCAGTTGTTGGCCGAGTGGTTCACCAAATAATTCATCAACAAAATTGTTGAGGACGTTTCTATGGGTGGATGCGTCACCGAGGAACAAGCCATCATGCATGCCCATTATCTAGACCTCATCTATTCACAATCTAGCACGTTATATGATGTGTTACCCGATGCGCCCAAACCATCATCTGATCTGACGTCATCTAAGTCTCTGACTACCCCTCCTATTGATGGAGTAATTTGTTTAGTAACTCAGACCCATGTAAAATATTCTTCCAAACATTAGCCAATCTCCAACACTGCTCCCAATGATTCCTCTTGCAATTCATTTGGACCCAGTAAAACCTTGGAGGTTCACGGTGTCCAGTCTACCACAGCGAATAAATCCTCTAAAGGTAAGAAGAGAGGAAAAGGCAAGGGTAAAGTCGATGCCCCGAAACAGGGTCCTCCTACGTCATATGCTGGTGATGCTTCATAACGGAAGCCCAAATATCCATGCCTCATCTATGAGGAGTATCACTATACTGAGGATTGCCCCAGACAATTCAAAGTTAGTCGTTTGCTCAAAGGGACCCCAGCTGTCCTAAAAGAGCCTTTTCCATCCCAATAGACCCAAATGATAGACTAGCCTCAATCATCCGCTTCCATAGGTTCACAAGTGTTCATGATGAGTATGCTTATTAACATGGCTACTAGGTCAAAAGATTATCAAACTCCTAACCCAACAGCAGGGAAAAAGAAAGAAGGTACCCCTTCTTCTTCTACCCCATCCAGTTCCGGTCCTCTCCATATAGAGCAACCTAATCCTAATTTCTCCATTCAACCACCTTCTCGAGGTGTGCTACGAAAGTCCTCATATAATCCAAACGCTCGAGCCGCTCAACATTATAACATTGTTGAAGATTTGGCTCAAGCGCCATGAACTATGTCTACTCTCGAGGTCCTTCAAAGTTGTCCTTCTTAGTGGAAATCATTATTGTTGGCTATTGGGGGTATTGATCCAGCTGACTCTAATCTCATTTGTTTTGACCTAGAAAACCGCGTTCCACCTTTACCTCATGAGATTTCCTTTCTCATTCAGGAAATCATCAACGAGAAAACCATTCATAGGACAACCATCGATGAATGTGCTTCTACCTGCATCATGTCTGTCGCTTGTTGGAAGGCAATTGGTTCTGCTACTCTAAACCAGTACCCTAACACTTTGGAAGCTTTTGACGAACGTGATTTGCGACCATTCGGTGTCCTTCCCAACCTTGCCATTACTTTGGACGGCAAGATAGTACACGTCGAAGTAGAGATTGTTGATGCTAATCTTAAATACATTCTCATACTCGAACGGAGCTGGACCCATGCCATGCATGCTATAGTCTCGTCCCTTTTCCATGTAATTCATTTCCCCATCAAGGAAAGATAGTCACAGTTGACCAGTTGTCCTTCTTTGCCTCTTCCTCTTCCGATGGCAATGTTCCGTATGTCAAGCACATTGGTGCTCCTTATCAGAGTGTGGGGGTAAGACTCTTTAAATATACTTCCTTTGATGGGCATTTTTCCACTCCCACCTCCTCATGTTGCCTCTGTCAACATGATTTTGGTCAATTCTAATCCTTGGGTCATTCCTTCACCGAATCTTGTTGATACGTGGGATGATATTATGTTGTTAAGTCTCACCGAAATTAATTACATGGAAATTGTTTCGGCTTCGACTTCAGTATCCTCTAATCATTTTGTTTCGAGTACGTCTCTCGAAATTTATTCTCAATCCTGGTGGCTTAGTTCTAGCCCGGTGGTCATGTCTATGTGTCTTGAGAAGTTCTCTTCTCCATTGCCTATTGACAGATCAGTTTCTTCTGACATTGTCAAGATCTTCTAACTGAGGGCACCTTTATCTTTTCATAGATTCAGGTTTTTTCTCCCTCCTCTAGTTTTTACCGATTACCCATTATTACAATAGGGTTATTGTTTGGTAAATTTAGTGTGTTCTAAATTGTTATATAAATTGTCAATCCGGGAGTCGTAAACTGTTGAAGTGAAGTGCACTATCTATGCAAGATAACCATTTCTTATTTCTTTGTCGTTTTTAGTTTTTGGTTTGTTTTTGGATTTATCTTCTTGTTGATTTCCTAATGTGAGATGGTGTGTGAGATGGTGATTCTAGTAATCAAGTATGGACAATTGTATTCAATGAATAATTTCCAAACTTCAAAGTGTTCAAAAGGTGTTCAAACTTTACAATGATGAAATCAAGATGTGCCTAGATTCTAATAACAAAACAGTGAACTATGACTATGGAACCCAGTATCCTTGTTGCTGTTATAAAGAAGAGAAAAGATTGAACTCAACTCAATTTAAAGACTGAAAGAAAAGTAAACTAATCATATCACATCAACTCATTTTTGACCCCTCACCATTTGACTCGCTCTGGCTATAGGAAGTAGTCATACACAAATTGAATGATCTAATATCTAAGTTGCATGAAATAAAACTAAGATTAAGCTACACATTCACTCTACAATCCCTCGTCATTTGGTAACTGAAGAATGATATGAATAGTCTAATCACTAACTTGCAGCAAAGTAAATGAATCAAAGCAAAACTAAGAAATAAGCAATGTTGGAATTAAAACCAATAAAACAAATTAGCAGTAGGACAAGATAACTCCATTATGTCATTAGTCATAAAAAATTATATGTACTACCCGAGCTTCCTATTAGAATCTGAAATGCAAACACTGATCAGTTGACAATCAAATAAAAGCATAAAAGAGACTTACGAACAACAAATGACATAAACCATGAGCAAGTTAATATATACAGCAAGTATCTATAGTATCAAGAGCGTAAAATGAAGAAAAACATAAAACTATACATCAACTACAGGACCTTGGTGTACAGGGGCCCTCTGCACCCTCAGTCAATTAGAACCAATCACGAAATTGAACGCAAAATCAGTGTCTTCTCATATATTGCCAAGCAGTTATGAAATAGAGACTAAGTCTCGGCTCAAAGGCCCTTACAACAGTCAAGTTTACATACAGCAACTAACTAGCTATACGCATATGGAGATGCGTTATTTATAGCAGAAAATACATAACAAACTAACACGGCCTGCGCTGGTAACCAAGCACGTAAAAGAAAAAATCTGGAACGATAGCAGCATGGTGGCTGTGCACAGTAAATCCAAGAGATGGTTTGTTGGATTCGGTCGATGAGCAGTCCCTAGGTGTTAATACACCTCCTAAAACTCAGGACCTTGCCACGCAATCCTCCTCGTGCTGAAAACAGAGCCGTGCCACCGCTTAACTCCTTGTGTTGACCATCGTTTGACCGGCCTTGACCGCGGGCTTCTATGGATGATTTGGTTGAACCAAGGGGACATGTTCCATGTCCACGTCCTTTATGGCTTGCCCATGTGGCTAAGTTCTTCAATGGACACCTGTAGCATACAGTTTAACAAAAAGGCTGCGGAAACTGATTTTGGCTGCGGAAAGTGACAGATTCCGCAACTGGTTGAACAAAAATCTAAACCAAATAGCAGTCACAAAACATAGTTAGGAAACCATTTATTTACTCATTTTAAACTATTATGCAGTGATTTTGATAGCTTAGAGGTTCAGGTAACTGGAGAAAAAGGCTAAAAAGGGATGTAGGGAAGGTGTAAGTTTGGGACTCAACAGTTATCATCTTACGACTTGTAACCCTCCCTCGCCCAGGGGGCATGGGGGCACAACCTTATATGAGTTCTACTCTATTATTTGGCTAAGTCGATGCTTACTTGTCATGTCAACAGTAAAACTCTGGTTTTCATCTTGTTTGATTGGTACCCGAGTTCAAGCATGGACTCCCCCAAAAAGTACTATGCTTAGGTCATCTTGCATGGCTACTTTTGTAAAATAGTGTGTTATCATTTTTTTACAATGTGGTTTGGTGTGTTGTTTTGCAAATAGCCTTCCTGCTTTGCAGATGTCGATGTCTCCTCACATCGGTTTCGCTGATGGTGCTTGTTGTAGTACCCAGAATCTATCATCCGCAACATGGGCTAGTTATGGCCCCCACGGTGAGTTGATTGATCTTCAAGGTATTTGCTTAGGTCGAACAACTAATAACATCATTGAGTATAGTGCAGTTATCGAATTGTTGTCAGAAGCTATCACTCTTGACATCCGGGCATTGGTTTTCAACCTTGATTCACAGCTTGTCGTCCTTCAACTCAAAGGGAAATATTCCGTCAGAAACCCTCAAATATTGAGAATGTATCTACGTATTCGTCTACTGGAGAGAAATTTTGATTACAATACATATCATCATATTCCTAGACACATGAATACATTAACATATGCATTAGCTAATTATGTGTTGGATAGACATTTGCGAAACATGTAAAAACTCAAAACACAAAACATTTGTACCATAGTAAGCAAGGAAGTATAACATATATATATATATTATATATATATTTAATATATATATATATATTATATATAATATATATATATATATGTCGATAATGTTTGTCATACATCAAAACCCCCAAAACATAATATGTGTGTTCAAATATATTAGTGGCTTGCAGGCCTAAAAAATGTGGAATGTTGGACCTATGCACTAATGATGCTCATGGTAGCATGTAACTACTTGCACTACACGAGTTAGAAGTCAGCGGATCCGATCTGATACCCCCACTGTATGCCTCTAATATTGGTGTGGGACATCACCCATCCGGGCATACTCTGGGATACCGTGGATCAATCCCTCGAGGTTCCAAGCGATCTCCTCCTCATTATCGCTTCCTTCCTAATAAGGACCGACATCATACTGCCAAGTAATGCGCTTGGAAATTGGGGACATCCCTGCAAGGCGTTCTGGTCCAAAATCTGCATTTATAAAATCAAAATTTCATGAACACATATATCTCAAAAAAAAAAAATTGTTTTTACCTCCATCATCATAATCCTCCCCCTTTGGGAGTAGCATATCCAGATCACAGCGGAAGTCGGTACCACTGTAGGGCCAATCCTCCACTACGATCAGTTGTCGTTGTAGCCACGAGAAGAAGGCAAGCTTATAGGACATTTGTTGGCCCCCGGTAATCCTGGGCATCAACGCACTCCAACGGACCATCCGTGGGTCTCGTGGTAATGTCAGTTCCACTTCAGCTAGCTGGTAGTGAAACAACAAAACCTGCTCCATGAAGAAGGTCACTAGAACAGACCCATAACAGAACTGCTTTGGGTTTCCCACCTTAGCTTTTGATAGTTGGTGCTTCGTGTTGACCTTCATAGCTTCCGCCCAGTTGAAGATAGTGGGTGCCCTATAGTCGATAGCATATTGAAACTTCGACTTGTTTGTCTCATGATGTGCTTGGGCCCCAGCCACTCTGTTTATGGTCAACATTAACACTCTCAACCAAGATCTTGAACAATCATGATCTCGATCTTGCCACTTTTTTATTTGAGTGCTTATGGGTAGTGTTTAGCAAGTAGCATGGTCAAACTTGCCCCAATAGGCCTTGACCCATATAGATCGACTAGCTCCCCTCTTCGGGACAGTCCTATGATGAAATAAATGTCTAAAGTTTCCAACTCTAGCTCTTGGTCACGGATCATGAAAACTTCCCGATTCACATCCCAGACACTGATCAGATACCGTAGCAATTCAGGTTAAGCCCATAGACCTGGTGTAAGGATGAATTTGAGGAGACCACAGTTCCTTAGAGCATTCAAGCAATTTAGGTCCACCATTGCTTGAGTGTCAATATATTCATGCTCACGTTCCTTCCAATCCACCATTTTTCACGATTTTTTCCCTGCAAAAACCATATAATCAAGTCAATAAACATCTTTGGCCACAAAAAAATTGGATTTAATTGGACAAATTAGGCAAAAACTTGAAAAAAAATTGTTCACGACGCTAGCATGACTGTTTTAAAAATAGTAGTGCCGACAGTGCGCTTGACAGTCTTCATAGCCCCCAATCAGCGTGATTCCATGCCCAAAAATCGCGCCGACCGAGGGCAATTTTTTTTTGACAAAACCTCCTCAAAAAATGGTTAAAAACATGTAAAATAAGCATGAAAGTGGAGCTTAAGGTAACAAAAATTTACTTTTTCCTCCTTTTATTCATTTTTCATGAAATATTAGGATTTATAAAGTATTTTGACCTATTTTGCCTCAGAAGCTAGATAACGCATTTACCTATTGTGTAGCGATAGGTGATAGGTTATCAATGACGGTACTTGAGTCACATTTAAGCTCTTTTCTCGACTCGTAAAACTCAAATGAAAATATCATCAAGTATTTTTCCCTTTTTGACTCGTAAAAGAGATTAAAAATGGGGGGTCCGCTTTAAAGCTCTTTTCCGACTCTTTAAACACGAAAAGATTGCCGAGCTCTTGTCATTTTGAATTTGTTAAAGACTGTGAAATGTCATTCACCGAATATTTGTTTACCCCTTTTTTAGGATGGGACGAACTATTTACGAAAAAAGTACTCCTTGACTAAAATGGTCAAGAGGTTCTCTCAAGTATTGTTTTCTACCTCTTCGGGCTCGAGAGACATAAATGTACGAAAAGGAACTATGTGGAGTTTTCTTTTCCATGTCTTTTTCAAACTCTCTAAACATGAAAAAGATACCGAGTTACACCTTTGTCGGACTCGTTAAAACATTAAACGACATTGGATTTGTTGCCATGATAAATGTGAGCTTCTCTTTCCTAGGGCTTGTTAAACTTACTAGGTCAGATTTGTCCGAAAGATGAACTTACAATGCAAGAATATGTTATCCCCTTCATGCTTGTGATACAAAAATAATTGAGGTACCTACCAGAAATGGTGGGGGGAAATTGGAAATCCTATCAGTGGTGTCGGTAGCTCACTCTTGAACATGATACTTTCTGCTTCATGTCGGGTTGGGATATCCTACTTTTCATCATTGACCTTCCTGGGTTGGGCTGCTCATTTTTTCCTTGCATTTTATCTATGCCACGTCATCATGACCACCGATCCTATGGATCCCAAAAGCTGCCAAACTCCAGAATCATGTCGTTCATATGTTCAAGAGTTAGTCCTTCTGCAATTACACTTACTCCTGGTTCTCTATATCATCTTAAATCATTTGCATCCCTTTGTCTCGTGTGAATGATGTGGGATACATCATGGCCCTCCTTCGACAGGATCGCTTCTTGTCGACTTCAACTTATTATCCAAGAAGTTGGCTGAGAGAATCCCTTCTAGTACCTTAGAGCTTGCATGCCCTAACAAAAAGTTCTTCACACTCGACGACAAGTTCACATCATTAGTTTTCAATCAGCTGATTTCATGGGTGTTCGACATCAGTTCCTTTATTCACATTCCGTGAATTGTGCTGCTAGTACCTTGAGACCCATTGTCATTATTGGTGGTTTCTCTCGCGCTTGTTAACGTTCACATCATTGGTCATACTCAAGCGACTTTATAGCATGTTCAACTTCAACGCATTCATTCACATGTTAGGATTTGTACTTTTATTGGGTCGTTTTGAGCGCAAGACCCTGGGCTCAAATCACACTAGTCCAGGTTGCGATGCGATGTGACATGATCATGTTGATATACATATCTTTTTCAGATGGATGGATGCAACCATACCATGAGTTGTTATATGTGATCCTTCTCATTATTGGATGGTTGCGACCATACCTTGGTTTCATTATGATCCTCTCTATTGGATGGTTGTGCCCATGCCTTGGATCCATTTACATGATCATTCTCTAGATGGATGCATCCATAC
The DNA here is from genome assembly GCA_000404065.3 of Pinus taeda. NCBI lineage: Eukaryota > Viridiplantae > Streptophyta > Pinopsida > Pinales > Pinaceae > Pinus > Pinus taeda. The sequence goes on from APFE031042840.1 coordinate 45,239, forward strand.
CACGATTCATGTATCATTTATCAGAGTTTTCAATGATGTATATGTATCTATGCTTTCTTGCGGGTTTTTCAATGGCAGACTCTAGTTCCCCACATCCACTTGTAAAACATTTCACCCCTCACTCTAGTTCAACCTTCACGCTTTAGGGGGCATTTTTTACACAACATTTTGTCATAGTCCCTGTACTCCCTGTCCATGATCCTGGAGGACCTCTAAAGTGAACCCTACATGCTTTCCCATCGTGAAGAAACTCCTAGTATGTCCCTGTTCATGAGCAGAATAATTCCCCTTTGCATCATTTCCCAAGAATCTTTCTTTTACCCCAATTTACAACACTAGCGCTACTGACCAGTTTCATCCTCGCGCCAATTTACAGAGATTAAAACTAGAACTAGTGTCATACAGAGCAATTGAACCTTTTTCCAGTCACGTCGATCCTCTTTTAGGAAGTTGATCTGAAAATGGGGCTCTTACGCTTCTTGTCTAACCTACAAGAACCTCTCCCACTTCCAAAGCTTAATTATTCCCAAGTCTTTGTGATTAACCAATGTGGAATTAAATATGTGCTTGAACAGAAGGTGTATGCTGGTGTTGTTTATTAAAATTGTTTATGTGCTGTAATTTAATGTGCTTAAGCTGATATATAAATACATATAACAGTAAATAATGCAGTAGTAAAAACAAACACATAAGACAACAATTTAATTAGGAGTTCACCCAAAACTCTTGGGCTACGTCTCTGTGAGCTCTAGTCAACTCAACTAGGTTCTCTGGAATTATGGTATAAGTCCTTTTTACAAGCTCTTGGCTCAACTCCTGTTGTTTTACACAAAAACAGTGGGTGCAAACACCATTTTATCCCCTCGCTCTTGAAGCTCTCGACTCTAGCTCTAGCTCTCGGCTCTGGCTCTGGCTCTTGGCTCTGGCTCTGGCTTTTTGGCTCTAGCTTTGGCTCTGGCTCTTTGGCTCTTGCTTCTTTGGCTCTCTATCATTTTACAGCTCTCTGGCTTTTCACTTGACCTCCAAGTGACTCCAAAGACTGCTCTGGCATTAGATTTTTGCTCTCTCGACCTCTTTTTGCTTCTGCGCTGCCTCTTTCACCTTAGCTTCCTACTTTGGCTTAGCTTATTCTTTATTTTAGCAACAACCAACCTCTGTCTCTGACATTCATGGCTTTTAAGCCAATCGGCGCTTGTCTATTCGTTTTACCTCTCGGGTTGTCGGGCTTCTGGCCTTGGTCCACCCAAACCCCTCTCTGAGCGTTAGCAATCATTGCTAAACGCTTTCAAGGATGGTGGCCACTTATTTTGTAACGGAAGGGACCATTGGGCCTTTGAATTTCCCAAAATTAGCGTTCTCGGCTTACATAGGAAAATACACTAAATGCGGGAAAAATCGGCAAAAACTTTGTTTATCGGACTTCAAATATTCATAAATCCGCACTATATTTCTATTGGGTCCGCCTCTTAATCACTATTGCAAGTCGCAACTGCCCTGTTTCGTGGTTTCCCTTTGTATATTAACAATACATTTAATCATTGAAAAATCCCGTAAAATGGCTTTAGGCGGACTTGAAATATTATATATTTGCATTTATAAACCCTTTCGGGTTCGGTTTCATCGCATCAGCACAGTTCCTTTGGAGCCCCGCTCCATTGTACTGCTTTGACGCGATATTACGATGCTATTTATTACAATCGCATATCACACATACCCGGGGTTCCGTGCATATGGCATGACCTTTTCCGATGCCGATCCACCGATTTTGGCGATCGCAACGTTGCTCAGCGCGGGGGTCCCGCCTTAAGCCCCATGCTATCGGCTGATGTGGATCCGCTGATTTCGGCGATGCAATATCAGACAGCCCGGTCCTTATGTTATATCACATAATTGCCTCTAACCCGATATGTCGGGGATCGACGATCGGGGGTCCGATGCGATTTCCCCTTTTGAAGGGTTTTTTTGCCTCTTTTTCTAAGGAACAAAGGGCATATTCTTTGAGAGATAACTTCTACATCCTAAGTCCATTTTTTCCCATTCAAGTTGCGTTGGATTCATAAGAAAGTGATCTACACAATGAGACTATTTCTTAGAGCAGCCTGTGACTTTCATTTTCCTCTAATTTACAAAGGATTTGTGCCATTCGGCACCTTTCACCTCTTATATGAAGTCCTTTAGACTTAGAGGTTTATCCAAGATCCATTTTGGATCACGCCTTCCCACTAAAAGAACTTTTGGTCTCCAAAATATTGACATATCGATCTAAATAGTAAATGAGAGTGACTCACCCTCCTCTTTCAGCCTCCCTACACTTGCCTTGCATAGTGCCTTTAACCAAAATTTTTGACCACTTCCCTTCTTGGATGGGCTAGTCTTCCTGGGAAGAACTGTCTTCCTCCTTGCCTTCCTGTAGAACTTCTGATGAAATGGTCATAGCAGGTGGTTTGAACTTCTTTATCTTGATAATTGATCCAAGGTGGCTCAAACAAATGTGAAGCACATCTACTCCGCAAAACTTTCATTTGTACTTGTTTGAAAAGTTGTCAACAACAACTGTTAACAACAACAGAAACAAAGACAACAATTGGATGGCCTAAACTCCTGCTTCAACAAAAGAAACAAACATTCACATCTTGTGAACACCTCCATGTCTTACATCTACATACAAATGATGGACTAGATAACAAGCCCACAAAACATGCCTTTAAGCAAATGACCCTTCAAGTCAAGCATGTAGAAAAAGACCATTAGGACTCTTTTTCAAAATATGAAACACTTCATCATTATCTCCATTTGGAGACCAAGTTAACTTCTCCCAAGTCAACATGGCATCATATGCATGTCAAAGCAATCAACCCTGTAATTTAATTACACATACATGTTAAAAAACAAGGAAATCATCAACATCCATGTGTTCATGCATCTCCTGCTCATGCATGCATTTCATACTTCAACTTTCACTTAAGCACACTATACTTTCGAAGCTCAAATGAAATATAACGTAGATGCATCAATATACATGCAATCTTAATCGAATAAGAACTCTAACCCTTTCTTACCAATCCCTTTCAAAGGTACTACCTTTGTCTGCACATCAGCATCATCATGTGAATCATCCTAAGACACATCATTCATGGAATCTTCCTTTCCATTTCCGCCATCTTCTCCTTCCACTTTCTTCAGCTTTTATGGAAGCATTGTTGGATTATGGGTCCAACAATTTGTAGAAAGATGTCCTTGCTTATGGCAGTAAGTGCACTGCATGTGCATCCTCTTGACAACATGACTTGCCTTGTCCAATGGACCTTTGGCTTCTTGCTTCTTTTCCTTCCCAAAAGTTTCCTGTATGTGGCCATTCTCTTCCAACATCTAGAAACATTATGGTTATCCAACCCACAAAAGGAACATGCAATTATTTTCCCATGCTTATGTGGAAATTTACCATGCTTTGCAAAATGAAAAGGAATGTGCTTAGAACCAGATTTATACCTTTCTCTTTCACCTTTATTGCCTTCATGAGGAGGTGAATCAAATGAAGAAGTGGCTCCCTTTGGGACACAATCAATATCTTCAAGGTTGTTAGAGCTTCCCCAACTCTCTGGTTCAAGTGTGTGCTTTTGAACACCTGCATCCTGTAAATGATGTTTCAAACTATTGCATTCCTCCTTAATACAATCTTCACACTTTGTAATGCAACTCCTTCTTGAAGTTGTTTCAATGGCCTTCATGGCAGCTTTGGAACTCTCTCCATGAGCTTGTACATAGCCAAGACCCAAATACTTAGGCCATTCCTCAATCATTATTGGCTCAACAATACCTTGTGCATGTCTACCCAAGCCTTTTCCTTCACAGCCCATCTTGGAACCTATGCCTCTAGTATGTTTTTCAAAAGAACCAATATAAGCATCCTTAGAGGAATTTGAAGACAAACTAGAATGGTTTACCTCTTCTTCAAATTGATACTTGAATAAGTCTTCTTGGGCAACAAAGAGTTGTGTCTCCAACTCATGCATCCTTTTCATGTTCATATTTGCAATATGAAGTTGCCTCTCCATTTCCTGCAATTTGTTAGAAAGCAACTGCTTCTCTTCCTCCATAGAATTCAATTGCTCTCTAAGCATGCTACTCTTCCTTCCATCCTCATACATTTCTCTCACCATATCCATCATTGTGGACAATTATTGCTTCATGTCTTCATCAAAGAATCTTGTGAAGAAAGCAGAATTTGAGGACCCACTTGTAGAAGTTTTCATTATGCCAATGAACAAAAAAACTTCAACAAGATAAATAAAGAGCTTATTCAACAACCTTTTGCAACAAACCTCTTATGCTCCAAGGATTGCCTTGAGGTCCTTTGGGATAAGAAGAGTGCCTTCAGCCCTTCTTCCTTCTTGTCCTTACTGGACTGAGTTGTCAATAGCTTTCCCTTCACTTCTGCAAACTCAAACAATAGTCAGTCTGCAACAAGCATACAATCAATCAGACAATCAATCCTTGACTGCTCAACACCTTCCAGACACGCAATCCTTGCTCTCTCAATCAAGCATTCTGATATAACCTTCTTTGAAGGTGAGGTTAACCAAACTGAGGCTCTGATACCACCTGATCTGAAAAAGGGGCTCTTAGGCTTCTTGTCTAACTTACAATAACCTCTCCCACTTCCAAAGCTTAATTATTCCCAAGTCTTTATGATTAACCAGTGCGGAATTAAATATGTGCTTGAACAGAAGGTGTATGCTGGTGTTGTTTATTAAAACTGTTTATGTGCTGTAAGTTAATGTGCTTAAGCTGATATATAAATACATATAACAATAAATAATGCAACAGTAAAAACAAACACATAAGACAACAATTTAATTTGGAGTTCACCCAAAACTCTTGCGCTATGTCTCCGTGAGCTCTAGTCAACTCAACTAGGCTCTCTGGGATTATGGTACAAGTCCTTTTTACAAGCTCTTGGCTCAACTCCTGTTGTTTTACATAGAAATAGTGGGTGCAGACACCATTTTATCCCCTGGCTCTTGAAGCTCTCGGCTTTTTGGCTCTCGGCTCTCTCTCTCGCTCTCGGCTCTAGCTCTGGCTCTAGATTTTCAGCTCTGGCTCTGGCTCTAGCTCTTGGCTCTGGCTCTAGATTTTCAGCTCTGGCTCTGGCTCTGACTTCTTTGGCTCTCTATCAATTTATAGCTCTTTGGCTTTTCACTTGACCTCCAAGTGACTCCAAAGACTGCTCTGCGCGTTAGCTTTTTGCTCTCTCGGCCTCATTTTGCTTCTACGCTGCCTCTGTCACTTTAGCTTCCTGCTTTGGCTTAGCTTATTCTCTGTTTTAGCAACAACCCCAACAACCAACCTCTGTCTCTGAAATTCATGGCTTTTAAGCCAATCGACGCTTGTCTGTTTGTTTTCCCTCTCGGGCTCTCGGGCTTCTAGCCTTGCTCTACTCAAATCCCCTCTCTAAATATTAGCAATCATTGTTAAACACTTTCAAGGGTGGTGGCCACCTGTTCTGTAATGGAAGGGACCATCGGGCCTTTGAATTCCCCAAAATTAGTGTTCCCGGCTTACACAGGAAAATACACTAAACACGGGAAAAATCTGCGGAAACTTTGTTTATCAAACTTCAAATATTCATAAATCTGCACTATATTTCTATCAGGTCCGCCTCTTAATCGCTATCGCAAGTCGCAACTGCCCTATTTCGTGGTTTCCCTTTGTATTTTAACAATACATTAAAACATTGAAAAATCTCATAAAATGGCTTTAGGCAGACTTGAAATATTATATATTTGCATTTATAAACCCTTTTGAGTCTGGTTTCATCACATTGGCACAATTCCTTTGTAGCCCCGCTCCGTTGTACTACTCCGACGTGATATTGCGATGAAATTTATTGCAATCGCATATTGCACATACCTGGGGTTTTGTGCATATGGCATGGCCTTTGCCGACATCGATATGCCGATTTCGACGATCGCAATGTCACCTGGCCTGGGGGTCCCGCCTTAATCCCCATGCTATCGGCCGATGTTGATTCGCCGATTTCGGCAATCATAGTATCGCACAACCTGGTCCTTATGTTATATCGCATAGCTGCCTCCAACCCGATATGTCGGGGATCGGCGATCGGGTGTCCGATGCAATTTCCCCTTTTGAAGGGTTTTTTGCCTTTTTAAAGGATTTTCCCTCTTTTTCTAAGGAACAAAGGGCATCTTCTTTGAGCGATAACTTCTGCATCCTAAGTCCATTTTTGCCCATTCAGGTTGCGTTGGATTCAAAATGAAGAGATCTCTGCAATGAGACTATTTCCGAGAGCAACCTGTGACTTTCATTTTCCTCTAATTTACACAGGATTTGTGCCATTTGGCACCTTTTACCTCTTATATGAAGTCTTTTAGACTTAGAGGTTTATCCAGGATCCATTTTCGAATCAGAAGATTTTTAAATATGGAGTCGAAGCTTCCAGCTCTAGAAGCATGGTAGATGATTGGGCTGGATGGAGCCGAAGAATTCAATTTGGGCTCCTTTCCCCTATTAGAATGGAACAAACTCAAGAGATAAGACCTTCTCCCATGATGAGAGGAACCATATCCCATCCATCCAAGCTATATAAACCTCTCTTTTCCCAAGCTAACCTAGTTTTTGAGTGAGTTTGAATGATCAGAAAGACATATATAGCTTGTAGCTTTCAGGTGTATGTTTGAGGGAGAATAATGTGTTTTGGTTTGGTTTGAGAGTAGAGGGAAGAGGCCTTAAAAATTCCATTGTTGGGGCTATCCATGAAATGCTAGCAAAAGTGTGGGAACCCGAATATGTCGGAGGAGACCAACAATGTCAAGGCATTGATTGTAATCTCTTTCTAATTTATATGAATACAACTATTGATTGATTTCCTACATGAAGTATTATTTTACATCTTTATGGCTTAATGTTCCTTGACCTATTAAGTAGGTTGAATACAATATTGTATGCTATCACATTTGTTGTTGTTGTTTGCCTACTTGTTTCAAGTATTCGAAGGAAGGAAACATACGATAGTTGAAGTGAGGAAGCAGGATCATCACCAAGCATAATAGTGTTCTAAGAGGTGGGCCCTCTTAATTGATTCTAGCTTAAGGAAATTTTCCATAGATTTTTTGTTTGTGGCTAGACCCGTCTCTCAGGCTAGAGGAATTGTTTGTGTCCGCACTGAGAATTTACATGCACCACAGTGCTAGATTTTAATATTTTTCTAAAGTAATATTACAAGACAACATGAGAGAACCTCGCTACTCTCACTTTAATTAATGTTACATATATTATATATGAACACTGGACTATTTTGATTATTTTTTTTCCATTTCACTTCAATTTTTTTTGTATATGTATTTTTTTAATCATTAAATTACATGAGTTATTGTTGGACACCTAATCCTAAAGGGTTAGCGTGGAAGTCGAATGGACAAAGCAGTCCAAGGGACCTTGGGATCTGAATCCCAACGGTCACCAAATGTACTATAAATGTATATCAATTTGTTAATAAAATAACAATGCATGCTTTATCTTTCTATCTGTTTCTCGTTAACCATGTCTGTTTAACATGGTATCAGAGCCATGATGAGTGGCCTGTTATTCCCTGAGCAACTGTTCTGACCACCGCCTCTGTCCTTCCAGCACTGCACTCCCTCTGCCCTTCCAGCCCTGCACTGCCTCTGCCATAACTGAGAAACGCTGCCTGACAATTCATGATTATTCTCACCTGCGTTACTGGCTGTCCTGACAGGGTACTGAACAGTCAGACCATGTACAGTCGAATGCATGTTGAATAATATTAACGCCAGAAAAAAGGAGTTAGTTGCAAATGTTGTGCGTTTGAATTTGTAACGCCCTCTTGTGAAAACGAAGAGTAAAATCAGTGTTTTCAAATAACCTGCTCGGCAAATTCGAGCCCATAGGAATTCCGCCGGCTCCTATAGGTGTCCCGCAGATTAATGTCTGCTTTCACATAGATGCCAACGGCATCCTCAACATTTCTACTGAAGACAAGACCGCAGGTGTGAAGAACAAGATCACTATCACAAACGACAAGGGTCGGTTGAGCAAAGAAGAGATTGAGAAAATGGTGCTCGAGCTGCCTTCGGAGGATCCGCATTTCATTATCAATGTCAATGTCTGATATGCGTACGCTTGCAACCTTAAGCCTTCCACTCCAACCGTTTTCTATCAATATTGGCCATTGAAGATACTTGCAAGGCTTTTTCTAAGCGACGTTGTACTGCTCTTTCACGTATTTCAGCTTCAGTAGCTCGCTTCTCTGCCAATTCCCTTTTATCATGAGCCTCGACTATTTGCTCTTCAAATGCATCTCTCTCACGCCGAAATCGCTCACATTCGTTTCTTAACTCTTCACATATTGCTATATGTTTCTTTAATACAAATGCATTCTGTGTAGCCTCATCCCTGGCTTTTGCGTGCTTTTCGGTGGTGAGCTTCAGCCGATCATCTTTCTCACTTAGTTGTTGCTGCAAACTGTAAACCTGTTCCTCCAATTTTCTGATGGATCGTTGCGATTTGAAGAGATCATTCAATAAGATTGCCAGAATCAGCTAGAAGATATGTCATTGGGTGGAAATTGAGGAGCACAGACAGAAATAATTTTGCTCAAGTTCGAAGGACTGTCGGCCTGACATTTCCATTCTCTACATTCTTTTATGTATCAAGAAGTTGCTGAAGCATCCGATATTGCTTGCTTATCCGAGGGAGTAGACATTGGAGATTTCTAAATTGTACCAAATACCAAGGTGGAGAGAAGAAAAGCAGAAGCAGTGGAAAAGGGACAAGTGCAGACGGTGCGAGGCTACTGTTTGCCTCTACAATGTATTGCCGTCCATAGCTCTCGCTGACTCCGTAGCTCGTGCTCATATCCAGAATCTTCGTGGACTTGTGCAAATGGTAATATGGATGGACATGTCAAAAAAAGCAATAACGATGCAACGTGTGTGAAGAGAAGAAAATCCTGAGGTTTATCATGGAAACGATGAAGCTGGAAACGAATGCTAGTTTTTGCTGAAGAGCTCCATGGACATTTCATAAATTTGTGTCAGACGCTCCTCAACAACGCGTCCATACAAGACATGCTATTACTGAACGACCCCGTGAAGAGGAAGACCAGCTGTTGCTGTATCGGCCCTTCTTGTTCGCCTAGTTTTATTCTTTACTTCTACGTCAATGAACATGCCTCGAAATTCATCAGAGCAGACATCTCAATAAACGTAACATTCTATCTAAAAATCGCAGTATTTAGTTCTGAGGTGAACATCTACGAGGGTTTGAACCAAGTCGAGTCAGGCCATCCTTCGGAAATACTTTCTCAGGCTCTAATTTGCATGATCAAAGAGAGGGAAACAAGGAATCGAACATCCCCCTTTGCTGTTAAAGACAGGTGAATGCAACAAATTCTGGACACCAGCGGTCAATGTTTTTAATTCTTCCAGTTAATTGAAGAAGGGAATAAACTTCAACAACACAACTTAAAAAGCTTCACTAGTTTGGAAAATGGATAAAATTGGGGAAGTATTAAAGTTGCTAAATACTTTAATGCACTCCACAGTTCATGACAGAGTTCAAATTAGCAAAAATATTATATTTGATATTAGAACTTGTCTGCAAAATGCACAGGAGAATATTGAGTTTTTGCAGCTTGAGACAAAGCTGCAGCAAGAAGAACTACAGCAATGGAGTCATCTTTCTGAACCTGTTTCTGTTCAGAAGATTGAAACACACTCCCATAAACAGCAAGTTAATAATGCAACAATTGTACATGCAGATGCAGAAACTCAATCTGCACTTCCCAAGCCCATCATCAGACCTTGGGAACAGCTTGTCCACAACAAGCACAGAACTGGTCTTGGGTATGAAAGGGACTTGTCCTTTCATATTCCAGACTACTCAAAACCCATTCAGTTTCAGAGTGCTGGATTCATTTATGACAGTTCACCTGCTTCTCATGACAGTTCAGCTACAGCTGTTCCAGACTCTGATCCTCTTCCACAGCAACAACAACAACAACAAATCGTGAAATGCCAACACTGTGATCGAGTTGGCCATCTGAAAGATCACTGTTTTGATCTTCATCCATGTAAGCACTGC
>APFE031042840.1:66286-127048 GCA_000404065.3 Pinus taeda
TTTTTTTTTTTTTTTTTCTGATTAATACCGAATTAATCACATTGTATTTTCTTCACCAAACATAAATACTATGGAAGCAAAAAAAAAGGCAACTGAAAAATGCTAGCACACACACAAAATTAACATGATTGTTTTTGGACAAAAGTCCCCAGAAAATCCCATGTGGGAAAACCGATGCAATAGTTGAAGGTTTATTTTATTATGCAACGATGAAAATCTGAGTACAATCTTTGGAAGCTCAGTTGGTTATCCAATCAGCAAGATTTGACAAAAAGTATTTGGAGATAAGGTTCTCTCCCTCCACAAGCAAACTCCAACCATTGAAAATTGGTCGTCCAACCTCTATGTAGGGCCTTGCGGCTTCTGATCAATCTGCGCAGTTGTGATGGGAAAAATTGTGCGATCCTTGCAGTTGCACTTGATAAGCTCGTGCAACCGTAACTGCAACCCTTCAGAAAATTTCACAAGACCCTTACAATTGATTTGGGCTAGCTGCGCTATGGAATACTTCACTCACTCACTTTTGCCTCTTTCGAAACTAGAAATGCTCTGAATCATCGTCTTTTCCCATTTGACACCTTGATACTCGATCTATGACTTGATCTCTCCTATTGGATCACCTACACTAGAGAATCAATATGTCTAGATCACTGAGTATTTGCAACTGTTCACATTATCAAGTGCTTCTCCCCTTCAAGTGTTATCTATCTACCCATCGACTTCTTCTTATAATCTCCAGTTGGGACTCCAATGACCAAGATTAAATCTTTAATCAATGGTTGAGATTATCTTTAATTCGATTTGTGTGAGTTTCTAGATAATCCACACCTTTCTCAATTAATTTCTATTAATTAACCCCTTTTCCTTAGTTAGACATAGGAAAAAATAAATGATGGCTAATTAATTTAATTGAGCCATTTATAGGTGGAATTTCCAGAATTGATTTCTGGGTTTTGGGGATATCATGTGTTTTAGTCCCTCCTCAATGTCTTGAGACTAGAACACGATCTAATGCTACAAAAAATTAACACTTTTTAATTGAAACTTGATCATCGAAAGCATGTATGAGTCGTGATTTATGTTTATTCATGTAACTCCTAGACTCATCTCCAAAGTTTTTTATGGTCAATTCTAGATGTTCCCATTGTGCTACAGAAACCACTCTGAATAATAGAACATCATCAACAAATAGTGAATTAGAAATAGCAGATTTTCTAGAGACAATGATATTAGAGAAAAGTCTCGGTTGTTGGGTATGTGCTATATTCTTTCCATGACGAGTTGCAAGCTATTATGTTCTATTTGGCGTAACAAGGGATGACAGCCCCCCTACTGGGAAGTTTGCAGGGGGGCGATAGCTTCCTACACGGGGTCTAGGTCAACACTTCATGATTTTATTTTATTTTTAATGCAAACCTAATAATAGTTGGGCGAACCCAAGGTTGGTGGGTGGACCCACCGATGGTTTTTTGTGCATGGTTTTGGTATGATCATTTTTTCTGGTGCTATTTTGTAGATCCGATCAAGAGACTATGGTTATGTTCTAATCCAGGGTTAATGGATTGGGGTTTACGAATTCTTTGACATGTATATAATGTATTGTAACATTGAAAGGAATATAATGAAAATCAATCTCGTTTTCCCAGTTTGGGTTCCAGGAGTAAATCTTTGTGTATTTTATGTTCTCACCATTGTATATTTTTCTATTTTAAGAATAGGTTTGCAAGTAATTTATGTACAAGGTTAAAACCTATATTTGGTATTAGAGCAAAGTTTTAGCTTCAAGGGGATGCCTTTATGGTTGAGGGGTTTTGCTCGAGCCTGTGGTAGATCCTGTTATAGTGGGAAATTTGTGGGATCAATTCTTGCAGTGAAAGGAGATGGTGAATATTGGAAAGATAGAGATCGAGAAATTTAATGGACAACTTTTTGAGATGTGGAAGCTCAAGACAGAGGATCTGTTGGTGGACATAGATTAGTGGATTATTGTAGATCCAGGATGGCACCAACAAGAATACTAGAAGAAGACTAGGAAAAGTTAGATTGGAAGGCGAAGAGCACATTATGATTATGTCTCTTTATTTTTCAATGTATCAGGGGAAGTTATGACAAATTTTTTGTGGGACAGGTTAGGGACTTTGTATCAATCTAAGTCTTTGGTGAACAAATTGTTCCTACAGAAAAAGTTGTATAACTTGAGGATGAAAGATGGAGACTCGGTTACAGAGCATCTAAAAACCTTCAATATTGTGGTAAGTCAATTGTTATCTATTGATATTAAAATTTCCAATCGAGATAAGTGCATCAATATGTTGTGTTCTCTACTAGACTCGTGGGATAGTTTGGTTGTTTCTAAACGTAGCAATACAACTACCTTGAAGTTTGATGAAATAGTCTCATCCTTGTTGTCGGAGGAGATGAGATAGAAAAATATGGAGACTTAGAGTGGATATGTCTTGTTTGTAAGAGGATAGTCCTAGAACCTAAATAAAAATAAGTCCTCAAGTGAGAGATCTAAATCTAGAGCGAGATATAAATCTCGAGGAAAAATTGTAAAGGTATGTTGGAAGTGCGGAAACGAAGAGCACTACAAAAAGGATTGTAGATCTAAAACTCTTGAGAAAGGAAAGGGATATGATGATGCTTCTTATCCATAGGTGAAAACCACCTTATATGAAGGTGGGGATGTGTACTTGGATTATTCTTCAAGTACACATATATATCATGAGGCATGGTTAATTGACTCAGGTGCATCCTTTCATATGACTCCCCATAGAGAGTGGTTCTGCGAGTACAAGAAATATGATAATGGTTATGTTTTCCTAGGGGATGACAAGAAAACCAAAATCATAGTATGAAAATAAGTCAATTTGATGTTGCAAGATGTAAGCATTAGAACACTTCATGGTGTTCTACACATTCCTGCATTGTCCATAAATCTAATTGTTGTAAGCAAGATGAACAATGTAGGTGTAAAAATAATGTTCGAGAAAGATAAGAACAATATGGTTTAGGGAGCATTGGTATTGATGTGGGGAGTTCAAATTATAATTATGTACAAGCTTTTGGGTAGCACTATTATTGATTGGTGCAACAATTTGGTGGTTCTTGAAAGTGGAGTGGAAAATCTAGTGGTCTTTGGAGAAAAGATTGTGTTCTGGCATCCAAGACTTGGACACTTTAGAGAAAAGGGTCTTTGAATATTGCATAATAATGGTATGGTAGAAGGTATGTCTAATTTCTCTCTGGATTTTGATTTCTATGAAAATTGCGTATATGGGAAGTAGAGTCGGGTGAGTTTCCCCTCTCGTGCTAAGAGGGCGAAAGGGATATTAGAGCTTGTACACAGTGATGTGTTTGGACCTGTATCAGTTCCATCACTAGATAATTATGTGTACTATGTCTCATTTATAGATGACTTCTTGAGGGTAACATGGATATCTTTTCTCATGAAGAAGTCTGAAGTCTTTGATAGGTTTAAAGAATTTAAGGTTCTGGTGGAAATCAGACAGAGAAGAAGATTAAGGTGTTGAGGATAGTTAATGGCGGAGAGTTCTGCAAGAAGGAATTCGAAGATTTTTATAAGAAGTGTGGTATAGCATGTCGAAAGATTACTCCATAGACACCTCAACAAAATGGAGTTGCAGAAAGAATGAATAGGACGTTGATGGAAAAGGCAAGAAGCATGCTCAATAGTGCTAGATTAGGGAAGGAATTTTAGGCAGAGGCAGAGACAATGGATACTGCATGTTACCTATTTAACAGATCACCTTCATCAACATTGAAGGATAAGACTCCACATGAGCTATGGACAAGTAAGAAACCCTCTCTCTCACATCTCAGGGTATTTGGTTGTGATGCATGTGTACAATCCAAAGGAGAAAAAAACCAAGTAGGATTGTAAATATGAAAGGTGCATCTTTATTGGGTATAAGGATGGTTTAAAAGGTTACAAGCTTTGGAATCCATAAACAAGGAAGGTCGTGTATGGTCACAATGTGGTGCTTAGAGAATAAAAAGAAGTTATTAAACATGAAGTCCTACCAAAGGAACCTGAAAACATAGAGTTTCAACTAAATAAGGAAGAATCAGACTCTATAGAAGAAAATGAAACATAAGAAGAAGAGACGAAGACTCCAATTTTGAGGAGATCAGTGCGAGAGAGAAGGCAACCAGAGAGGTATAGTCGATTTACTTTCTGTTCAATTTTTTCTTTATCTATTATTGATGATGATCCCAGAACAATCAGGGAAGTAGTGGATTCAGAGGATGACAAACTCTGGAAGGAGGCCATGGTTGAAGAAATGACATCTTTAGACAAAAATGAGGTTTGGGATATGGTAGAGTACTTGTTGGCCGAAAGGAAACCCATTTGTCACAAATGAGTGTTTAAGATGAAGATGAATGCATAAGGAAAGGTGGAGAAATACAAAGGTTGGTTGGTAAGAAAAGGTTATTCCCAGGTATCAGGAATTGATTTTGGTGATATTTTTTCTCCTGTTGTTGAGTTAGCTTCTATTAGATTACTTTTATCTATTGTTGTTGCTTTTGATTTTGAGGTAGAACAGATGGATGTGAAGACAACATTTCTTCACAAGGATCTGGTAGAAGAGATCTACATGAAGCAACCAAAATACTTTACAATGAAGGGTAAGAAATAATTGGTATGCAAGTTAAAAAAGTCTTTGTATGGGTTCACCAAGGATGTGGTATAAAAAAAATTGATACATGTATACAAAGACTTGGCTTCACAAGGAGAAAAGTTGATCACCGTGTGTATTTTAAAATAATAGGTGACCGTGTTATTTATTTGGTATTGTATGTGGATGAAATGTTGTTGATTGGAAATGACAAAGGAATTATCTAGGATGTGAAGAACCAATTGTGCTCTAAATTTGACATGAAGGATTTTGGTGTTGAAAACTATATTTTGGGCATGAAAATTAAATAAGATTGGGCAAAGAGGAGGCTTTGGTTAAACCAAAGGAAGTAGGTCGAGACAATATTGCAAAGGTTTAGTATGAAAGATAACAAACTGGTGAAGGTTCTTATTCATGTAGGTGTAAAGTTATACGTTGAACAGTGTCCCAAGACACAAGAAGAGGAAGAGGACATGTCCCGTATTCCATAATGTGAGTGTGGCTAGTAGCCTGGCGTATGCAATGGTCTATACTAGACTATACATTGCACATGCAGTGGGAGTATTAAGCAAGTTTATGTCAAAACCAAGGAAGGTGCATTGCACCACAATGAAGTAGGTTGTCAGGTATTTATGTGGCACTAGTGATTATGGTTTGTAGTACCAAATAAGACCAACATTGGACAGAGTGTTGGACATATGTGGATTTGTTGATGCAAATTGGGTTGGAGATCTAGATCAGAGGATCTATAAGTGGATATGTGCTTAAACTATTTGGAGGAGTAGTCAGTTGGCTGAGCAAGAGACAATCTGTAGTGGCACTTTCAACTAAAAAGGCTGAATATATGACAACCACTCATGCAAGAAAGGAAGTAGTTTGGTTACAGAGATTGTGTTCAAGTATGGGGTTGGTAGAACAAGCTATAAGGATAGACTATGACAACCAAAGTGCAATTTTCTTGACAAATAACCCTGCTTATCACACGAAGACAAATCATATTGATGTTTAGTGTCACTTTATGAGGGATATGGTTGAAGACAAAAATGTGTTGCTCATAAAGGTGGACATTTTGAAGAATGTTGCAAATGCATTGACAAAGTCTATGAGCACTGAGAAGTTTTCTTGGTGTAGAGAAACAATGGGAATCATAGCTCGAGACCAATGCATGTGCACTTTTGTCGCCCCTTATGTGGAAAGAAAACTACAAGTGGGAGAATGTTGGGTATTTGTTATATTCTTTGCACAATGAGTCACAAGCGTTGTTATGTTGCACTAGGCGCATTGGGGGGTTGTAAGGGGGTTTTCAGGGAGGCGATAGACCCCCATATGATGTACAGGGCAGCACCCCAAGATTCTTTTTTATGAGAACCCAATAATAGTTGGGTAGACCTAAGGATGGGGGGCAGACCCAAGGATGGTGGGTGGACCTACACATGGTTTTATATGCATGGTTTTTTGCGCATGGTTTTGGGCATGATGGTTTTTCCCAAGTTATTTTATCGATTTGGTCAAGGGAACTACAATTATGTTCTAATCTAGGGTTAAGGTATTAGGCTTTATTAATGCTTCAGCATGTGTATAATGTATTGTAACATTGAAAGGAATACAATGAAAAAACAATTTGGTTTTCCCGATTTGGTTTCCATGAGAAAATATCTATGCATATTTTATGTTCTTGCCATTGTATATTTTTCTATTTTAAGAATATGTTTGTAATTTACGTATAGGGATAAAACCTACACTAGTCACTTAGCTTCAACAATATTCCTGCTAAGTCCATCCATGACCAAACGAAATAATAACAAGGAAAAAGAGCATCTTTGGCGAAGTCCTTGAAAATCTTGAAAAAATAAGGCGAAGGAGCCCCATTAACCAACACAACACAGTTGACCAGAGTAACACATCCCATAATCCATTCCCTCATGTTGGCAGAAAGTCCAATTTTATGCAATATAGGCTAAAGGAAAGACCAATCAACACAATCATAAGCTTTGTGTAAATCCAACTTTAATATGATAACCTCATATTTGCCTGTTTTGATGGAATGTATGCATTCCTTGGCAATAGCCACTGCATCCTGTATCTACCTATTCTTGAGAAAACCAATTTGTTCTTGAGAAACATACACGAAGAGTTTGTCCTTGATGTGGGTGGCTATGATTTTCGAAATCATATTATAGGTAATGTTGCAGAGAGAGATTGACCTATAATCCAGGAAAGAAGATGCATTGTATGTCTTCGAAATGATAGCGATAAAGGTGGAATTTAATGAACCAAAGATATAGCAACTAGTCCTAGACTATTCAACCATCATCAACAAATCATAGCCCATGAGATCCAATAAGTGGATAAATAATTCAACATTCCAACCTTCCAACCCAGGGCATTTATCCCTGGCAAAATATTTAAGAATGGTTTCAATTTCAACCATGGAAATCATACCCCCTACCACACAATCATCCTCCTCTAACAACATGTGAGGGTATGTTTGAATATATTCAATCTCTATTTTTAAGTCAACCCCGACCCTCTCACTGAAAAGTTCCCCAAAGTAATGCACAACTTCCATGTGCAAATCCTTTAAACATGAAAATTTACCCCTACCTTCCACATTCAGTTCCCAAATGGTATAGTCATGTCTCCTCCTCGAAGCGTAACTATGGAAGACCTTCGTGTTTTAGTCCCCAACAACAATCCAAGTCATGAAATTTTTTAAACGCCATGTTTCCTCCACCAAATGAAAGATGTGTCTTGTTCAGGACTCCAGTTCTCTAAGCAAGTTAAGGTTTTCCTTGGGTTAAAAACTGATGAAAAACATATCGTTTACGCAAGTCATTTCCTATTCAATACCACTTAATTCCTCACACATATACTACTGCTTCTCTCAATCCCATCTAAGAACCACCTCTTTTAATTCCCTTAACTTTTCTCCCATCAATCACATCCTATAACAACCCTCCAAGAATGTAAATGATTTCCAAGTATGTCGAACTAATTAACTAAAGTTCAGATCTTAGATCCAAGGCCGATTGAATTTAAAGGGGGTCCCTTTCCACGCATATTCCCCTTTCCATTGTAAAATAATTTGGGAATGGTCCGATAGTCATGTGGGAGCATAGTTTTCAAAACCGATCGCTCTGAACCGAAAACTTGTCAAATCGGTCGGTTCATTATCCCTGGCCATCAAACCGGTTGAAAAGCCCAGTTTTTTTGGTATGACTGGCCATAAACTGACCGATTTATTGCCAAGCCAACTACAGACCCCACATAATGTAGTTTTGTGAGTTTTGATGTCGTTTTGAGGGAAATTTGGGGTTGTTTCCCTCCAAAAATAACCCCTCTAAGAAAATCATGCCTCCCCTCTCATTTGCCTCACACATATCAACCCAAGCAACACTAGCAATCAATGGTAATGTTAAATTCTTAAA
This sequence comes from Pinus taeda, assembly GCA_000404065.3. NCBI lineage: Eukaryota > Viridiplantae > Streptophyta > Pinopsida > Pinales > Pinaceae > Pinus > Pinus taeda. Next base: position 74,355 of record APFE031042840.1, read on the forward strand.
GAAAAAGTGACATTTTCTTTATTTTTCATTTTCATCATTTCACTTAAATTTCTAACATTACCATGAAATGACTCATAATGTTTGAGAGTGGTTTCGACATCATTGGATTTCATATGGAGAAACTAGAATTTTAGAGTTCACTCAAAATTAAGCAAACTTAATGGTTTCCAGGATTTCATGGTTTGGGGGTTTGTAATGTTTACATTTGATTCTATCATGCATGAGGGTATGAGATTTTGTTTGATCAAGAGCATGAAGCCTTTTAAGAACCTTGATGTTGGTGGAATTGATTTTTGAACTTTGTTGATGTTGGTGGTATTGATTGTTAAACTCCTCTACCATTGCCTTAACAAGAATGTGCCCTTCACTCAAAGGAAAATAATTGATTAGGGATGCTAAGCTTTTTCTACCACATTATAAGGTTGAGGAGATGAACCCTTCACTCAAACCAAAATCACTAGTTATGCATGTTAAACTTTTCCAATTTCTATCATATTATAAGGTTGAGCAATTCAAGTCTGAAGACTTTGAGTAAGATGATGTTTATGTATCTCTTGTTGATGATCCCATTTTTAGTAGCATTGAATCAATGATGAGTTTCATTAATGATCGTTTTGATCAATGATTTGTGGTTTTGATGTTTATTTTCAGCTGCGACTACTACCACTATTGCTAAGGTTGCAAAGGAGTTTCAGGAGTCCTCAAACACTCAACTAGATTATTTATGTAGTTCATGTTGATGACTCCTTGTCTAGTAGTGGTGATGAGTTTGACCATGATGAGGAGTGATCATGTTGATCACTGATATGTAGACTTGTAGCAGGCCAATGACCTCATAGCTTATAACATTGTTTTTGGACTCCATATTTTTGGACTCCATAGGACATTTAGAGCCTCATTGATTATGTATTTTGCTGCTAATATGTATTGCACACGGTGCCAATTTGATATATTCACCTTTACCTAGTATATAAATGAGAAAACTTTGGATATTTTATCTCTATCGGTTTGGAATCATGGTTTTAAATCTTAAAAATACTTTTTTTCATTAAAAACTAATTATTTCATGTAATTTTTTAAAGATTGGTTCATTGAGACCTAACTAATCCCGGTTTGACCGATTCCGATTTTTAAAACTATGGGTGGGAGACACCCAAGATTTTAAATGTATGAACCTTTCCAATAGATTCTCTTGAACTAGAAAATGATCTAGTTTTTTCACAATGCACTATGCACCATACCTACCTTTCCACCAAGTCGGGGCAATAGGGGAAGGAGATATGTCAATGAGGAAGCTCTTGTCGATTCTTTTTTGAGAAATATTGGCCCATTGGGTCCAATTTGCCCGCGAACCCCAAATATCTTCACCAAAGATAGTGAGATTTAGGTCCCCTGCCCAAATAAGGGATCCTATCTTTAAAAGTCCACAATCATCCAACCGACTCCAAAAATCAGTTTTGCAGTTATATGGGGCATATGTGTTTAACATGTGTAAGTGCTCCTTCGAAACCTTTATAAAACTAGTAAGGAGAATCCTTGCAAAGATATGGAAAGCTTGAATATCAATAAAATAGGAATTCCATAAGGAAACCAGGCTGCTCAATAGACTAGTGGCATCCATGGAGACAATATGCTAGCGACGGTAGAGATTAAGAAAAAAGGAGCAAGCCCGATCTCAAGAGACCATCGTTTCTTGACTCAATACAACCAGATGATGACCATGAGGGAGATTATTTTATTTATCTCACCCAAACCCTTAATATCGAGGAATAAAATACTCATGGAGGTAGGCACGTATAAAACAATTAATCTCTAAGGGCATGGGATTCGTTTTCAAGAAGGATAGAAATCTCATAGAGCTCCAGATTTTCTGATGAAAATTAGTGGTAACAAATCTAGCGACACCATCAACATATGACATGTTGGTGCGTCCCCAATGTTTGTCACAGATAATCACATGTTTCGTTGAATTAGGGCTAGTCCTAATGAGGATCAGAGACTGAGAAGAAGAATGGATGGTGAGTGACAACATCTCCAATTTCCGATATTGGAGTAAGAAATCCAAGTCACTTCCCACTTATTTGGTGGGGGAGAGAGCAATCAACATATTCCTAAATCATATAGACAAGGAACGATCGTTTGAGAGAGGTTTTGACGAAAGGGGAGGGGCATGAGAGTCCATGGATGGGTTCGCACAATCTGAAGGTAGGGTCTTTTGATCCTTCGGTCCTAAAGAAGGAAGGGAGTGGTGGAGAGATGATGTGCATGAATCACCATTCTAAATTGGAGGGTTAAAGAAAGAGGCAGGTGTGGATGTGAAAATGAAGGCGTGGAATCACCTTGTTCATCCAAATCACATCTAGCAGGAAAACCATGCGAAGTGTCAAAAGGAAAACAATGGTGTTAGGATCATCAAGAGTACCTGGCAGAACATGTAGAGATGTTGAGGTGCAAGTATCCAGTTCCTTTTCATCAGATGTCGCGTAGGAGGTGTTGGAAATAATAATCCCAACCACTGTCTTAAATACACTGACAAACACCATGCTTGCCCGGTCAACTATTGCACGGTTGCGATTTTGTTTCCAGGCGATAGCATTGAAGTCAGAGCAAAAGTACAACGTTGACCATTCCGCAACACAACAAAGAATTTAAGGCATTTAATAAAGTTTGGTAAATAAGCATGGGCAAGCATTCACTCTGCGACTGTTGCCCACACTCCACAACACCTACAAGCTCGAAAAACCAATTACTAAGTAAAACCGCCCATGGTGCGTATTAATTATTTGCTCTGTCATGTATTAATGTCAAATTTGTATGTTGAGATAAATATGGATGTAAAAGTCATTTTGTATGTTGGGCAAGTTAGAGAGCGAGAGTCTGTAAGGTAGTGAGGAGAAAATCATGGAGGAAATATTGGTGGGCGTGTGGAAACCAGTTTTACGGAGTTTTACAGAAGTTTACTCTGCAACCCCACTGATGCGTAAATCGCAGTAAGTTTGTTATGTTTTTCACATGGAGCTGCAACCTCCATTTATCACATGAATGTATTTCCTTATGTTTTGACATATAATATAAAGTGTGGCTTATTGCGTTATGGTATTAATTTTACACAAGTAAATTTACCGCAACCTTCTTTTGTTTTACTCTGTTTTTGTTGTGCGTAAAATTTTTGTTTTGATTAAGTCCCTGTGTGATTGCAATATCCTCGTCGCAACCTATTTCTGAGCTCGTTTACTTTGCCGCAACCATTTCTAAGTGAGACTCCTCTCCTCTACCTCGTGAATTTTCTCTAACATGGTATCAGAGCAGGTTAAACTCTATTAGTGCAAAACGAGTCTTTTTACTAGAAATTAAAATTGTTTTGAGGGCAAATTGTTTTTTTCCTTTGGAGCGAATTTTCCAGCAGGTAGAAAGTTTTTTTTTCACATTGAGAAATGGAAACATCAAGCACAATATTGACTAATCCTCAGATACCTCAGTTTAATGGCAAAAATTATGATTATTGGGCTATTACAATGAAATCCATGTTTTCATCTCAAGAGATTTGGGATTTGGTGGAGAATGGTTTTCCAGAACTAGTAGATGCAGCAGCATACAATGTCTTGTCTCAACCAGAAAGGGATTTGTGAAGGGACAACATGAAGAAGGATTAAAAAGCCATGTTCTATGTTTTCCAAGCAGTTCATGAAAGTATTTTCCCAAGGGTTGCAGCAACAATGAAGTCCAAGCAAGCATGGGACACCCTCCAAACAGCCTACCAAGGGATGGCAAAAGTCAAGACAACAAAATTGAAAATGTTGAGAAGAGATTTTGAAACACTTTGTATGAAAGAGTCTGAGAATGTGGACTCATTTTTTACACATGTAATTGGTTTGGTTACTCAAATCAGGTATCATGGTGAGACACTTGAAGAAAGAAGAATAGTTGAGAAAGTTTTGAGAAGTTTTCGAGCAAGGTTTGATGCCATTGTTGTGGCCATAGAAGAGACAAAGGATCTCTCACAGTTCTTAGTGGATAAGCTTCATGCATCACTGATTTCTCATGAACATAGATTGAATAGAGCAACAAGCTCCTCATTGGAGCATGCCTTCAAGACATAAGTTTCCTTTGGTCAAGCTCGAGGCAGAGCAAGATCATATGCTAGAGGAAGAGGAAGAAGCCCACACAGAGGTGAGAGAATTAGCCCTTCAAGCTCAAGTGGAAGGGGCAGCAATCAAAATCCAAGTCAAGGCCCAAGCCAAAATCAAGCACAAGGTCATAGGTATGATAAATCTCAAGTCCAATGTCATTACTGTTAGAAGTATGGTCATTATGCAAATGAATGTAGAAAGAAGCAATATGACATAAGTGACAAACCAAGTGTAAATTTCACAAAAGAAAATCAAAGCCATGATAGCATGTTTTTAGCTTGTAATATAGCACAAGAAAAACAAAGTGATATATGGTATCTAGATTCAGGGTGTAGCAACCACATGTCCGGGAACATAGAAATGTTTTCCAATCTAGATGAAAGTGTGAAATTTGAAGTGACATTAGGGACTGATAGCAAAGTCTTTGTCATGGGCAAAGGAAGAGTTAATATCCTAACAAAGAAGGGGGAGAAGAAGTACATCTCATATCTTTACTTTGTCCCTAGCTTGAAGCATAACCTTGTAAGCATTGGACAACTCATGCAAAAGGGCTATAATGTCTTCTTCAAAAATGATGTGTGCACAATTTTGGATACGCCTCCAAGCAGACAATTGATTGCAAAGGTTCAGATGACAAAGCATAGAATGCTTCCCCTAAAGATAAGATCAGATTTGAAGGAAGAAGGTGCACAAGCATAGCTATCAATGAACTCACAAGAGGATGGAAGAAAAGAGGCAGTTGTCACACAAGTGAACTATCAAGCAGAGGTCAAAGATGAAAACTGGTTATGGCATTTGAGATTTGGTCATCACAACTTTGGAGGTTTGAATTTGTTGCATAGGAAAGGCATGGTGAAGGGATTACCACTCATAGAAAAACCGGACAACCTATGTGAAGGATGTATCTTGGGCAAACAACATAGAGAGACATTTCCAGTAGGAAAGTCAGTAAGGGAAAATGCACCTTCGGAGATTGCCCACTCAAATTTATGTGGACCAATGCAAACACCATCAATTGGTGGCAACCTCTATTTATTGACCTTCATAGATGACTACACAAGGAAGGCATGGGTCTATCTCCTAAAATAGAAAAGTGAAGTGTTTGAGTGCTTTCACCAATACAAGGCTTTTGTTGAGAACGAAAGTGGACACTACATCAAAGTCCTCAGGACTGACAAAGGTGGCGAATACATCTCAAATGATTTCCTACGTTTTTGTAGGGAACATGGAATTCACAAGCAATTTACAACAATATATACACCTCAGCAAAATGGTGTAGCAGAAAGAAAGAATAGGACCATTATGGAAATGGCAAGGAGTATGCCGAAGGAAAAGAATTTGCCAAATGATTATTGGGTTGAAGCTGTCGCATGTGCAACATATATCTTGAATAGATGTCCAACCAAAAGCGTCTAGAACATAGTTCCTGAAGAGGCATGGAGTGGAAGAAAGCATAGCGTCACTCACATGAGAGTTTTTGGATGTGTGGCATATGCACATGTCCCGAATGAGTTGAAGAAGAAGTTGGACAGCAAGGGAGAGAAATGTATATTTGTTGGATACAATGATGAATCCAAGGTATACAGGCTCTACAATCCATTAACCAAGAAATTCATAATCAACAGAGATGTTCAGTTCATAGAAGAGGAAGCATGGGATGGAAGTTTAGAGAAGATAGTCAATGTGAAAGCATGTATACCACATGAGGACAAAGAGAAGTTGACAACAGCAAACAATTCCTCATCAATGACTCCCTCTACTCCTATTCAAGCACAACAAAGTAAGTAGCAAGTAACACCATCAACAAATAATAGGACAGTGTCGCATAGTCAAGCAAGTGCTTCTCCAAGCACACTGCAAAGCGCAACACCAAGTGACATGTCAAGCCCATCTTCAACAAGCAGAAGAAGACCAAAAATAAAAAATTTAAATGAAATTTATGAGTAAGATGAGGTTGATAGTAGCGCTGGTCTGAATTCATTATTTTCTTTGTTTTGTCATGTAGATGACCCAATCCATTTTGAAGATGCAGTCAAAGAAGAAAAATGGGTTGTGGCAATGGAGGAAGAAATAGAAGCAATAGAAAGAAACGACACATGGGAATTAGTGGACTTGCCGCAAGGAAAACATGTCATTGGAGTGAAGTGGGTCTATAAGACCAAGAGTAATGTTGACGTTAAGATTGAAAGGCACAAAGCAAGGCTATTTGTCAAAGGATACAAGTAGCAGCATGGAAGAGATTACGCAGAGACGTTCACACCAGTCGTGAGGATGGAGACAGTGTGTACAGTTGTGGCAATTGCCGCACAACATAAATGGAAAGTGTATCAAATGGACGTAAAATCAACGTTCTTGAATGGAGTGCTAAAAGAGGAAGTGTATGTTGCGCAACCACTTGGTTATGAGGTACATGGCCAAGAAGACAAAGTGTATCGGTTGAGGAAAGCTCTTTATGGGCTGAAGCAAGCACCGCGTGCATGGTACAACAGAATAGATGCCTACTTGTTGGACAATGGTTTCAACAAATGTGACGGTGAGCCTACTCTCTACATCAAAGAGAGTGATGGTAAGATTCTTATTATTGTCATATATGTAGATGATTTAATTTTTACGGGCAGTGATGATTTTCTCATCACTGATTTCAAACAAGTCATGAAGAATGAACTTGAAATGACTGAATTGGGATTGTTAAGATATTTTTTGGGCATAGAAGTAAAGCAAACAGAAAATGGCATTTTTATCTCTCAAGCAAAGTATGTGGTAGACTTTTGGAGAGGTTTAAAATGCAGAACAGCAAGCCCGCACCAACTCCAACTGTCATGGGGTTGAAGTTGAGTAAAGAAGATTGCAGCAGCAATGTCAATCCGACATTATACAAAAGTATGATACACATCTTGATGTATTTGACCGCCACTAGGCCGGATATAATGTATGCAGTAAGCTTGGTGTCGAGGTTCAAGGAGACACCCAAGGAAAAACATTGGAAAGCAGCAAAAAGGATTCTAAGGTATGTCAATGGGACAAAACAGTATGGCATCTTGTACACCGCAATAGATGATTTCAGGCTGGTTGGTTACACTGACAGTCGTTGGGCAAGAAGTGTTGATGATAGAAAGAACACGTCAGGATACGTTTTCATTTGGGTTCCAGAGCCATTTCATGGGCATCCAAGAAGCAACCAATAGTTTCATTGTCAACAACAGAAGCTGAATATTTCGCCGTAACAGCAACATTGTGTTAGGCAGTTTGGATGAGAAGGATGTCGAGGGATCTTCGTCACGACCAAGAGGGAATGACAACTATTTTCTAGAACAACACCTCAGCAATTGCATTGTCAAATAATTTTGTCTTTCATAAGAGGACCAAGCATATTGATGCTAAATATCATTTTATCAGAGAGTTGATTAACAATGATGAAATTGTGTTGCAACACTGCAGGTCACAAGAACAATTTGCTGATATTTTCACAAAGCCATTGGCACGTGATTTTTTTTTTATCTGAGAGATTGTTTGGGAATTGTCAATGGCGGAAGTTGTGATTAAGGGGGAGTGTTGTAAATAATAATCCCAACCACCGTCTCAAATACACTGACAAACACCATGCTTGCCCGATCAACTACTGCATGGTTGTGATTTTTATTGCAGGCGAAAGAACTGAAGTCAGAGCAGAAGTACAACGCTGACCATTCCGCCACACAACAGAGAAGTTAAGGCATTTAATGAAGTTTTGTAAATAAGCATGGGCAAGCATTCACTCTTCAATTGTTGCCCACACTCCACAACACGTGCAAGTTCAAAAAACAAATTACTAAGTAAAATCGCCCATGTTGCGTATTAATTATTTTCTCTGTCATGTATTAATGTCAAAGTTGTATGTTGAGATAAATATGGATGTAAAATTAATTTTATATATTGGGTAAGTTAGAGAGCGAGTTTGTGAGGTAGTGAGGAGAAAATCGTGGAGGAAATATTGGTGGGCGCGTGAAAACTAGTTTTACAAAGTTTTATAGAAGTTTACTCCACTACCCCAGTGATGCGTAAATCATAGTAAGTTTGTTGTGTTTTTCACTTGGAGCTATAGCGTCCATTTATCACGTGAATGAATTTCCTTATGTTTTGACATATAATATAAAGTGTGGCTTGTTGTGTTATGGTATTAATTTTACACAAGTAAATTTAATGCAACCCTCTTTTGTTTTACTTTGTTTTTGTTGTGCATAACATTTTTGTTTTAATTAAGTCCCTGTGTGGTTGAGATATCCTCGCCACAACCTATTTCTGAGCCAATTGACTTTTCTGCAACCGAATTTCTAAGTGAGACTCCTCTCCTCTGCCCTGTGAATTTTCTCTAACAGGAGGAGGACAACCCATAGCCTGGTTATTTCTTGCATTGATGTGTAATAGTAATGTCTCCAAATCTCTGTGGACATTTTGTAACCAGATGTTTGGTCTAATGACATGCGAGACATTTGAAAGGAATGCCCCAGAAGTTGACATGTTATCAATGGCGTGACTCTCCCCATGTAAGATCAATCTTAGTTGGTAGACCCCCGTAAAGTTTTGGCTCCATAAGGAGCCATGCAACCCGTTTGTCCAAACTAGCGAAACATGCATCCTTAGTGTATACAAACCTATCGATAAGGTTTCTAATTTCAATAAACACCTTCTTCGACCAAAGTTCCAGGGGAACACCTAGGAGCTTAACCCATAGTAGCCTCTGACCAGGTATCTCCAATACATGGTTAAATCTATTAAATGAGTGTAGTAGATCAAGGACACTATGTCTTTGGACCCATGGAGAGAGCATAATCTTCTCTATATCAGACTAACTTAATAAATGAAAATTGAACCATTTGTTTAAGAGAACATTGACCTTAGGTTTGTATATAAGAAGCAGATACCAACTTGCCTCCACACATTTCTTCATTAATTCCTCATCCATCTAATCGAATTCCCAATGTTCGACTAAAGTACATTGTTGAAGCCTAAAAATGCGTTCCCAATAAGTGTCACGGCCGAAAATCAGTTGCTTAATCTCCTCAGAAGCACAAACAAGTTTTTGTTGGTGCCTATGACGATTGGTGCATGTGTTTCAATGTGTCGAAGGATGTCTGCAGGCATTTTGTCTATCACTGATAACCTTAGTATTTTGGAGAGATGACACAATAGGAACTCAAGTAGCGTGAGGGTGAGAAGTGGTCGTATTCAGAGATTGCATGTATTAGGCCTCCTCCTCCATCATGACACATGAGCTCCTCTGATTATGGGGATATGTGGCACAACATGTTGCCACCACTCAGAAAAAATGTATTGTTTTAAAACTCTAGAAAAGGTAAGAAGTGGAGATATTAACATAAAAGTATGCCACTAGGCGCATAATCCAGTTGTCACCACGCGAGAAAGTAAGAAATTGAAAAAAGAAATTGAGATGGGGTTAAATGTATTGGGTAGGGGAGAGACACCATTAAGCGAACGAGTCCAGCACATACATCGTTTATGCCACATCAACCAATTGAGGTGTCGTAGGACACTTATCCTTCGGCTGCTGACACCTCTCCTCCGTGTCTGGTGACTGGTTCAATTGGTTTAGGGCGAGTTAAGTCAATGCTTCATTCACTTGTCCGAGCATTGTTTTGTTAGCTGCCTTATTATGTTTGGGCCTACTTCTTGTGCATTTCTGGTCCCGGGTACTTGCGCGGTGCTGCTGGTGTTCTGCTCATAGCCATGCTCATTCTTGGCCCTATAAACAACGGGTTATGGGGTCTTTTTATTGCTTGTTCAAGAGGTTGTGAGGTTGTTGTCTAGAGTTTAGTTTGCAATATTGGGTTGTTTTCTCTTCCCCGTATGGTGTATTCGTCTGTGTTTGTCCCTGTGGTGGATTTAGTTCGACTCAATGCTGGGTATGGCAGTTTTGTGCTTCGAATGGTTTTATCAGGTAATGTGGTAATTTTTTGAGCTATACCGACAATGTTTTTCTTATTTTGTGCAGATTTTGGGCTGTCTAACCCCATGGAAGGGTTGTCTTGCAGGTCACTGTGCGATTTGCAATTGGAGCTATGGTTTCTAGGGTTCCTGTAGCGCGCTGGCATGGAGGAAGCTGACAAAACGAGACCTGGAAGGTAGGACATTGTCCTACCAGCCTATATCTACATGTGTTTTTTAACACATTTAACTGGTTGGATTATTGTGCTTTTGTGCTTATCTGCCTGTGTTGTTCAACACTTTAAGCTTGTCTAAATTGTGGGTTTTTGGTGGGTTTTGTGTAAATTGTGGGGTTTGAAGCATGAAGACTCTGTAAATTGTGGGGTTTTGGGGTTTGAAGCATGACGAGTTCACTGTCATGTGGCTCTTTATTATCAATGAGAATTTTTTCCTACCATTTTGTTCTGTCGTGTGGCTCTATATGTTGTAATAATAATTTGTTCATGCCATTTTTTTCTCTCATGTGGCTCTATATGTTGTCTTGGTTTGAAGCACGAAGACTTTGTAAATTGTGGGGTTTGAAAGACACTTACCCGTCTAACATCAATTATGACTCATGTGAAGCTAGGACCCCAATTTCAAATACAAAGAATAGGATCATATCCATAAGTGTTGGGAAGCTCTAAATTAAGTTGCGATATGGTTTAAGGGCCATATTCCTAAAAAGATTTCTAAATACTAGGAAGAATATAACACTAAACAAACACATAGTTTCAGGCTCTATGGCATAAATGGATAGTGAACCTGATAGATGGGCAATCATTAATGTTTAGAATTGTGTTCGTTAATGCAAATAACGTGAATCTAAGTTATGGTCAGACAATTGAATTTTACCATCTTTAGGTAATGTCCCAACATTCATATGTAACAAGGATTTACATAATATTTTAAGATTTTTTTTAAATAAATACGAATTGATAAATAGTAGGAATATTATACAACACCAAATCGAGCACTCTTTGAACACAACTCAGCTCTACAAATAACTTCACATGCTTCGGGTTATTAGAGCATTAGATAAAAATGAATATTGAAAGGATAAAATGATGCATCTGCTACTCTTTGATAATTAATAATATGATAACTTTAGAATTTACAAATACAAGATCTGAAAAATTTAAGCCCTCGGGCCTTTCATGTAATGGTTGTTTTCGGCTGGCTAAATGATAACCAAAAAACTCTTTCTTGACACTGTAAATTGTGGGGTTTGAGGGTTTGTGTTTGATGTCGTGTGGTTATGTTGAAGAAACTTTCATTGGTTTGAAGAAACTATTGTAAGACACCTCATCTGGTTGACGTGGCATTAGTGAGGTCTTTGCTGGACCCGTTCACCTAATGGCGTCCCTCCCCTAGAGTTTCTGGTTTTTATGATGGAGGGTACGACAGGCACATGCTATCAGTAGTCAAGATTATGATTGGTGTGAGTTGTACATTCGTGGTGCTAGAGGGAGGTTTGGAAGTCTCTCTGTTTTTTCATGGCCAATAAATTATGTTAGGAGGAGATACACCGACCATGTGCGATTGCAACAAAGAAAAGTGCTTGCAGATTCATTAGAGAAGGTGCTTAGAATTAGCTTTAGGGCTTGTATGTTGTTGTATGAAACTGTGTGATTCAGTATAATGTTGTTAGAAATATAAATGTTGTTAGCAGTATAATACATTTAAATTGTTAGCAGTTGTTAGCGGTAAAATGTTGTTAGCTTGTTTGTTTATTTGTTAGATTTAAATTTTAAAATGTTCCTAAATGCATGCAATTTTCTTCACTATCTTTAGTCCCTCCTCCCTCTTTTCAATTTGGGTAATGGCGTCCCTCCCCTATGGTTAAAATTCGTGCTGTGAGTTGTATATTTGTGGTGCTAGAGAAAGGTTTGGAAGTCTCTTTGTTTTTTCATGGCCAAAAAATTATGTTAGGAGGAGATACAACGACCATATGTGATTGAAACAGAGAAAATTGCTTGCAGATTCATTAGAGAAGGCGCTTAGAATTAGCTTTAGGGCTTGTATGTTGTTGTATGGAATTGGGTGATTCAGTATAATGTTGTTAGTAGTATAAATGTTGTTAGCAGTATAATGTTGTTAACCGTATAAATTGTTAGCAATTGTCAGCAGTATAATACATTTAAATTGTTAGCAATTGTTAGTAGTAAAATGTTGTTAGCTTGTTTGTTTGTTTGTAAGCCTTGCTTCATGGGTTTCATGGACAAGTGATTTTATTTTAGATGGCTCCCATTGAGAGGCTTAGGATTTGTCATTAAGGTCAAAGAATTAATGTCATGAATGAGGAGCTCTTCTTGAGCATGTGTAAAATGTATATGAGTCAATTAAGTGTCTAAAAAGCCCTCCAAAAGACAAACATGGTTCTCCTCTCTTGAAGTCGGCCTCCAAACTAAGTAAATATCACTTCGGCCTACCTTATGAAGTCACATCGGTTCACATGGTTCATGTTGGCTTAATAAGACAAGAAAACCATTATAAATAGGTGTGAAGGCACCTCTTCATTGTCTTTAGTTCCTCCCTCCCTCTTTTCAATTTGGGTAATGGCGTCCCTCCCCTGATGGTTTAAATTCGTGCTTTGAGTTGTATATGCGTGGTGGCAAAGAAAGCTTTTCAAGTCTCTATGTTTTTTCATGGCCAAAAAATTATGTTAGGAGGAGATACAACCACCATATGTGATTGCAACAAAGAAAAGTGCTTGCAGATTCATCAGAGAAGGTGCTTAGAATTAGCTTTAGGGCTTGTATGTTGTTGTATGGAATTGGGTGATTCAAACTAGAAAAGTTGGTTAGCAATAAGATGCCTAAAAATGTTGTTGTCACTGACTCCTAACAAAACCATAAATTGAAGCTTCCAAGGAAAACATTAAACTAAATGATTCATTGCTTTAGAGTTAGTGATTTTCTCTAAATAAAAGAGTAGATTTGATGATTGAAAAAAACATAAAAACCTGACATCGAAACAAAAATATTTTTTTTCAGATTAGAATTCAAATTCAAATTCAACAGAGTTCAGATTCTTGAATTCAGTTTATCTAACTTTGATCAAATTATCCAAACAGAGTTCAATTATCTATAGATAATATTATCCCAACAAAGTTCAAAATCTTGAATTTTGTTCATCTACCTTTGTTCCATGATCATCACAATGACCATTAACAAACATTCTCAAATCAAGTAAAATTGGATGTAACTATGTAGAAGAGAATGGTATTTTTTATCATTTGCATTCCTCAATCTGATGAACTAGATAATTGTTAACTATGTAGAAGTGTAGGTTCTACTATTAAACCAATTAAGATATTGCATCCTTACAAAATTTACATTGTGATGTGGTTACAAAAATTATGCCATGCCACCCCTATGTTTGATTGCCTCCATTTCCTGCATTGCCCAAAATTGTAGAGTTGCCTACCTGACCCAAGTATGGTGGACTACCCAATATTGGTTGATTAGGATGTGCCTGAATGTTGCCAAATGCTTGACTCCAATTTCCTCCTTGTAGCCATGCAGGGACTGAGTAACCCAAGTGTCTACTTGTGTTACTAACCTTAGCACTGAGTGTAGGTGTCATATAAACACAATCAGGATTTAACTTGCACTGGTAGGGGTATAAGAGGTGGACATAACCCCTGGATGATAGTGGGGGAATTGGATGTTAATCAGGTCTTGGTATGATGGTGTGTGCTCTCCAATGTGCTCCAGCGTGTTTGACAACATCCTATTTGCCTAAAATTGGCTTGGACTATAGTCTTCTCTGCTTGTCACGCCTCCTCCTTTTTCCAACAACTGTTAAACCTTTCCTGCCTCCCTCTCTTGCCTTGCCAATTGTTTCTTATGTTCCTTATCTTCCCTTGCTTTTTTTCTTTCCAATCTTTCCTTTGTTCGAACTTTTGCTACTACAGTCCTTGCATCTCTCTTTTCCTTGGCCAACTCCTTCTTTCTCTTTTTAGATTTCTGAATTTCATTGTTTTTTTACATTCAGACTCAAACAATAAATTCATATAATCTTCAGATGTGAGCAACTGTGAACTCCTACCCAAGCGAAGACAATCTGATGTTAAGTGCCTTGATGATGTCTTCACTCTCTCTACTAGTAACTTTAGGAATGCACCAAGTATTATCTGCTTTGATGTCCCATGCTCCTTAGAACCTAACACTTCGATTTCAACATCAGGGACAACTAATTGGCCCCCATTGTTGTATTCTTTAGGTACTTCATGTTGAATAGGCTCCTCTTCCAGTGACCCATTGTCCACAAAATAATGAACAATTTGGGTGTTCAATCTTGATGGTTGTGAAGGCATGTACATGCTTTCCATATTGGTGGTAGACACACTATGTGTGTTGATATTCATCATGGCCTCTACCAACCATGATGGTGGGCTTGCTTGGGTTGGCATGCTCAATTGCTCATTGTTTAATCGTGTTGCATTATCATTTGAAATCAAGTTTGCATTTTCATTCACTTGATCAACTGCCTCATATGGAATATGACATGAAGAATTGGCCAGTGGTTCAATGGGTGTGACAACCTCCATGATATTGACAGTAGGTTCATGACTGAACTGTGTCTCACTCACATGTTCATCATCATCACCATATATTCAAGTGCCCTTTAGAAAGGGACATTATACCTTCAGCAACAACAACATCTTCTTGACCATCAACATGGTCTTGTAAGTTCTCTGCTTCTTGACCTTCCACATAAAATGCTTGGCTACAACCAGTATCATGCATAAGAGCATCAACATAAAGTGGCCATATACCAGTCCTCCTAAATCTAGCCTTGATATTAGAAGGTGTGAGAGCCCTTTTAAATGATTTACTTGCAAGCTCAGCTAGCTCAAAGCTCTTTACTTCCACCCCTAGATTCTTCGCCATCCACAAAGCTCGCTCGACCCTGAAATGGTTCTTGAAAGGCCCAAACATGCTAACATTAAGGGGTTGCAATCTGTGAGTGGTATGAGCTAGCAACGTTAACAGGTCAATGCCCAAATTGTTGGCCTCCTCAATTGTCTGCATAACCATGTGGCTTCCATGGTCATCTAAAATCACTAGGTGTTTGTTTTCAGGTGAGACACCACCTGGTACAAATGTAGCAAAGTGACAAAGCCAATTCAGGAATAGTTCCTTTGTCATCCATGCATGGGGACGCACAGCCATGCATCCACCTGGTTGACAGTTATGTATGTAGATTTTTAGTTATGTTTTACCTTTGAATAGATAAAATCCGAGGATTGAAGAACCAATTGCATTAACACAACAAAGAATAGTGATCCACTCCCTGCTCTTAGTCACATTTATGCTCCCTCTCTTGGAAATTACTCGCATACCACAATTCCTTCCTTCCTGTAAGCCTGTTTCATCACAGTTCCATATTTGGTCTGGGGCATATGAGTGTTGCTCATATGCAATGAAAAGAGTGTTATAGAACTTGGACACAATTGTAGGGCATATATTTAAAGCCCTATCTCTGTCAAGCCCATTAGATGTACGTAGCACAAGGTCTAAATGCCTTTTTTTAAACCCATTCCACCATGATTTACCAGGAAACCCATCTTTGAAGGGGATTGGCCTCCCTTGACAAATTTGGACCTACTATGGATTTAAGTTGTATAAGCTCTAACCCATGTCCCAATTGGGCCATCTCCTTACACCACTCAACCACCTTGTCCTCCTCCTCTTCAGTCATAATTGTAACATGCCCTCTACGCTTTGTATTAGTCAACCCATTTATCCATTAATGTATGTTAGAGGCAACAATACCATGTTTTTTTGCAGAGGCATAGATTTCATATCCCTTAAACTCGATGTCATCAATTTCAGCTAGCATGTCTTGCTTTGTCCAGCCTCTGATGGCACTGATTTTCTTTGTTGAACTTGCACCTTGCACTATGGTTGAAAGTGGCTTTGTGGTTGATGGTGGGATAGCATGATCTACCACCACAATGTCCTTTTCAATGACATTATTGGACACATTGGAAGCATTCACATCACCCCCCCATCCTCATATGATAAACTTGATCACAATTGCGCCCCCCTCGCCCTGCTCTTGTTCCTTATACAATCTACAATGGAAACTCTTGGCATGGCCGCAACAACCTGCAGAGTTACCACAAAATTCTGATTTTGAAAAACTATATTAGAAAACAAGGTAATTCACTGGCCTTTGCAATCAATGAGCAACAACAATAAATGCTTTATCTATATATTGTAACTGAATACATATCGGATCTGAAACTCATAATTGGAAGTGTTTTCACACATAAAATTTCATATTACAATAGGTTTGGAATAATTAAATTCACAGAAAGAAACAAGAAATCTAGAAAGACACAATGAGGATTCACACATAGAAATTCACACACAAAAATTCTTTCTAGATTTCTCTTGCAAGGTTGTGCACTTTATTTGATTGATTTGTCTAGGCTGCGAGGATCTTTTAAGGTATGGTGCATGTTATTGATGATTGGAATGTATTTTTTCAATCACTTGTAAGCTTACTTCTCCTCAATAGTGACCTATTGCAGACTGTCGAAAAATATCAGGTCTGAAGCATTGTTATTATAGTAGTCTGATATTGAATTGCAGGGGTCAAATTTGAGGTTACAATGGCATTGACCCTTTCTTGCATTGTAACTTCTTTATTGATTCCTAGATTATTTGTTTTGTTATCCAAACACTTAATTAATGTCATAATATACTTGCAACTAGTGTTAAAAATTGACTTTCCTTTTCAACTTTTGAGCCATGACTTTGGTTTTTTTGCTTCCTTTTTCTTTTTGTAACAACTTTGACATAACATAGTTTCTTCAACCCAACTATTTTTTGTGTCCTCAATTCATTGTTCTTGGCATTCATTTTATTCCTAGTTGGTAAAAATATGAGTTATTAGGAAGAGCTATTCCTTTTTCTTTTTGTAACAGCTTTGAAGTAACACAGTTTCTTCAACCCAATTATTTTTTTTTCCCTCAAATCATTGTTCTTGGCATTCATTTTATTCCTAGTTGGTAAAAGTATGAGTTATCATGAAGATCCATTCCTTTTTCTTTTTGTAATAGCTTTGACATAACACAGTTTCTTCAACCCAACTATTTTTTCGTGTCCTTAAATCATTGTTCTTGGCATTCATTTTATTCCTGGTTGGTGAAAATATGAATTATCAGGAAGAGCTATTCTTTTTTCTTTTTGTAACAACTTTGACATAATATAGTTTCTTCAACCCAACTATTTTTTTATGTCCTCAAATCATTGTTCTTAACATTCATTTTGTTCTTGCCTTACATTTTATTCCTAGTTGGTAAAAATATAAATTATCAAGAAGAGCAATTCCTTTTTCTTTTTGTAACAACTTTGACTATTCCTACTCTATCCTAATTATTATAACTAAACTATATAAAATATATCTTGACATCTAATTCTTTCTTTCACTTATCTTATAAAAATCACACTATCTAATTATAGTTCCTCTAAATACTAACATAAATACAAGAAGGTAGCTCCTTTCTATTCAGGATAAGATCTTTCCTTACATATACATACCCTATAAACTAAAAATCTCCTAGAGTTTATATAAAGAGGAAGTAACAAATTTATGTCGGTTATATTTGACTTTCCTTTTCAGCTTTAAACCATGACTGGATTTCACAATCTCACAGGGATCACTGGTAACTCTCCTCTGATGATACAATGATAAAATTAGTGTAGGTCACAACTTTCAACATGAACACCTTTAGCCTTGTATATTTTTCTATACATATATGTTCAACAACCAAAACTAAAGAACATAATCTACACTTTCTTTCTCAACTTAGAACCCATACAACTTGTTACATTTAATTCACGTGGTATATGATTTCTAGACATTGTAAAGACAAGTTTATGCAGGACCTTGACAGACCCTAATGGAGACAATATAACATGTTCTCACAACTATTACAATGTGGGTTTTCCACACCTGATGGTGCACTATATGCCTTCAATGTTGCCCCCTTATATGCAGAAGCTCAACATAGTCCACAAATCAATTGAACGGAACTGTAATCTGTCAGTTTCTGGTCCAAATTATTCAAGTTATCCAATTTCAGTTCTTCTCTAATAGGAATAGCTAGTCTTTTCAAATCACAGGCCTTTGGTGCTACCGCTCCTTTATAAGTTTGTTCTACCTCCTTAGGTGCATCCCTTATTGCATTTCCAAGCCCCCTTGCTGCCTTCTCCCTTCTCATATTTGGTGCATTCAATCTTTGTCGTAGCTCATATGTTTTTCTCACACCTGCCATGATATTATCAGACACGATTCTAAGCTGGGTAGGGGACATGATAAAGGGATGGTCATCATTTAAGTACACTTCCTCCTCCTACACTTCTTCTTCCTCCCCCATCATGAGCATACTAGTGGAATCAAGGGAAATAAATTCGTCGGCTACCTCTACATTATCATCACAATTAAATAACATTTTAATGTCTATGGGGTAGTATGTATTAGAAAAATAAAGAGAGCTAAGAAACGGATTTTGCACAACACAAATCTCACATTGTCTTATTATTCATTTCAACAATTATATATATTGGAAATTAAACACTAACTTCGACACCTCTAGAGAATGACTCCAACTCATTGCTTAAATGTGTCTTTTATTTCGTGGTGTGGGTTTGATATTTAATTGTGTGTAAATTCAGATTAAAGAAGGATTGATGGTTCTTAAACTTAAAGCCCTGGTGTCCAAAAGGTCAATTCTTGTATATTAGTAATTTTTGTTATAAAAAAGGTTGGTGGTTCTTAAACTGGAAGCCTCGGTGTCTGAAACATCAACTCTTGTGTAAGGTCAAGTTGTTTCATCAACTCTTGAACACATTCAGTATACAAACCTCCATCCTATCAACTAATGGATAGATGAAAGCGAAATATCTGACAGATGGTGGTTGGTCCATATGATGGCTCATTACTTGATGGCTCTTATCGCGGAAGACCCGACGTACCGTGTTATCAATATTGTTGATCCTGCAAAGTTAATTAATAATGGTCAGAGGTAGTTACGTTTTAAATGGAGGTCAAGTGACAACTCAAAGATGTGGTGGTGAAAGAGTAGTGTTTGCGAGATTCCATAGTGGATGTGGGTGTTGATGAAGACTAGTAAGACATATATTTATTTATTGTTGAATATGTTTTCCACCTCCTTCCTGCTACCTATTCTTAAACAAAGATATTAGAGAGGCCATTTGGGTGATGAACAACAACAAAGCAGCATATGAGGAAGGATACCAAGCATAGTTCTTCAAACATGATTTCCGTGCTTTGGTTAGTTACTTAGCTGATTTCTTCAACCATGTAGTCCGTGAAGGTTTTCCACCAGAATGGTCACACCACATAATCCATTCGATCCACAAATCAGGTTCTAGCTCAAATCCTAATAACTACAGAACGATCATGGTGGACCACACATTCTCGAAGTTGTAAGCTACTGTTCTACATAGGAAGCTCTCTAGTGACCTTGAGTAGAGACAACTCAGAGCTAGGGTACAGGCAGTTTTTCAACTAGCTCATCAGACCATTGACCACATATTCACCCTACACACTATGATTAAGGAGGCACGACATTACTCTTCGAAAGTCTACGGTTGTTTCGTAGATTTTCGGAAATATTTTGACTATGTTTCAAGGGAAACTTTACTCTAGAGACTCAGAGATATTGGCATCTCGACGACCCTATTGACAACTATTATGCACCTATATGAGTCCGTCCTTGGTCGTCTTCACATGGTTCATGGGATGTTTGATTTCATCCAAAGCACTATTGGGGTTAAACAAGGTTGTCCATTGTCCCCTACCCTGTTTGGGATCTATATTGATGAGTTGGGGCCTTTTCTACACGAGCATATCCAAGACACTGATGGTTGCCTTCTTCACTAGGTCATGATATCTATTATACTCTTTGTTGACGACATGGGCCTCCTCTCCTCATCTCCAGAAGGATTACAGAGGCGGTTGGATGCATTAGTTTTTTTTTGTGATCTTCGACAGTTGGCGGTCAACCTCGGTAAAACCAAGGTTATGATCTTCAATGGGGTCAAGAAAACTTCAAACCTTCACTTCCTATTTAGAGGGGAGGAGGTTGAGATCACCAGCTCGTATACGTACTTGGGGGTGCAATTCTCAGGTCCCTGCTTCAATTTGTGACCAACACTTCAGTTTCAGATCAACAAAGGATATGGATCCTTAGCCCTTCTCGAGAGATAATACTTTCGACATCACTTCCAGGACATCTCGTCCAAGATGAGCCTCATGGACACCTTGGTCCGTCCCACTGTTCTATATGGCTCAACGATTTGGGAACCGTCTTTGCTTGAGTCAGATTGGGCTTCAGTTGAGAGAGTCCAGACTCTTCTTCTCCGCTGCATCATTAGATGCAAACATGCAATACCTCAACACATCATCCTTGTAGAGTTTGGAGCTCAACCCTTTCAGCTTGAGATAGTCTTTAGCTTGGTCTCATTCTTGCATAATGTCTGGGGATTTGCAGACTCAATAAAGAGTAGGGACCTTTGCACTTTCTTGATATTTTTCTCCTCTGAGACTATTACTCATTCTACTCCCTTGGGTCGGGCTATATGTTGGTTTACAGGAGTTTTAGATCTCTTAGAGTCAGTGGGCATTCAGTTTGATCGTCACCCTCTTTTTCAATATTCCTTGGATGCTCCTGGTCACCTTCTACCTACTAGACAAGAGTTGAACAAGATGATCAGGGAGGACATCTACAAGCAGTTCGTCCAAGTTACCCGGGTCAATCCTTCGTGAGGGTTGCGCCCAAAGATGGCCTTCTACGCTGAACACTTCTTGGAGTTGAGAGACAAGTTCATTATTCGACCCTATTATACATTTCACCACTAGATGCATGCTCTTCTCATTCTCTAGGCCAGTTCAGAGTATGTTCTCATAGACTTTGAGTAGAGACGAACTACTAGATTGATAGACCCGACAAAATCTGTCAGGTATGTCATTTACAAGAATTAGAGATCGAAGTGCACTTCATTTTTGGATGCCCTATCTACTACGAGATTAGAGGAAGGTCCCATTATTTGTTCAGAGGCTCTCATACCCTCATAGACTTTTTTCAGGTATCTCGATTAGAGATGTTTGGCCCTATATATGCAGGAGGCTCTCAGATTTTGAGCGCATATTCTTCAGCCTCCCATCAGACCAAACCCCACACATAGGATCACAACATTTTTCAGGGCACCACCTTCAAATAGGGGCACAAAGAGAACGATTGATACTATTTCATATCCAGACTCTAGACGAGTGAGGATTCGTGGGACCTCACCCCACCACACAAGACCTCAACAGCTAAACCATCTTAGATCCATCCCTAGGAGATGGACTAGATTCTCCAGACCTCAGCGGTGCACAAACTCCCCTAGCCAACGAGCAGTGGACAGTCCGCACCTCCCATTGACCCTTCATCAAGCCATCAAACTTTGTGGAATTTTTTGCAGTGCTCTTTAGTCAGCCTCAGATGTTAGGAGAGATGGACCCGATCCTCTTCGTCATGGCATTCCATACATTGTACCTGCATTGTACCTTTTATATTCATGCATTGTATTTTTTATAGGAGACTATTTGGTTCTCCTGCATTTTATGGACATCATTGTACTCAATAATCCCTTTGACCTACTTTGTGGTCATTATTTGGACATAAATATAATTATCTTATCTTATCTTATCTATAGCTTATTTCTTTATGGCATCACAATTTCTCCTTAAATTTAACTGCGAGAGAATTTTTACGAAAGCATTTTACAAATTGACCTCTTTCTCTATTCTTTAAAAGTTTACAAAGACTTAACATCTTTATGATAGATTTTCCCACTCTTAAAAAAAAACTACATATTAAAAAAATGTATTGGACAATTCTAAAGATAAAAAAAAATTGCTATCATTTTGTATAAAGTAAAGAATAGAAAACATTTTTCCTTGACATGTCATACATATACTCATAAAATAATTTTTTGTAACACTACTAAACTCTCTAACTAATTAATTCAATAAAATCATACCAATTATAAAAAACTTTTTATTCACCTTTTTAAATATAAAAAGGGAGTATGCTCTAAAACTACTTTTGCTTGGCTTCCAGGTCCTAACATTGTTTTTGTTTGGCTAAGAGCTCATCTTTTTGTTTTTGTTTGGCTAAGAGCTCATCTTTCTCGTACTTAAGGAAATAGGTTAATGACCCATTAACCTCCCAAGACCCAAAGACATCTGACAAGAGTGAAAGCCTACCCCTTTAGGAACCACCAATAGATAATTATAAATGGTGTAATTTTTCTTGAATAATAGTGATGAGTCAACCTACATTAATAGATAACAACCAATAATAACTATACCCACTATTAGTTTGACCACTAAATTATAATTGCCAAGTTAAAGAGCAATGAGGGGTGGTTGAAAGATATTAAGTGTAATATCGGAGTTAAATAAGGTTGCCCCTCTCCCCTACCCTATTTGGCATTTACATCGACAAGCTAGAAGGTTGTTTAGAGGAAGTAGGATGTGCTGGCACGATCTTTGCTGGGATAGTTATCATCCTTTTTCTCTACGCTAACGATATTGTTCTTCTCGCAAGGTGCCCATCTGATTTTGATAAACAACTTATACTTCTTAAGGATTTATGCTCTACCATGGGTATGATTGCTAACACTAACAAAACAAAAGTTATGATTATCAAATCCAAGAAGGACACTTAAGCTAATTTTATGTATGACAATAGTAACTTGGAGGAAGTGTCTTCCTACAAGTACCTAGGAATTGATATTCATCACAAGCTCAATTGGCACTATAACATTGAGAAAATGATTAATGGGGGATGGAAAGCTTATTTTGGTCTTGAAAATATTTGTAAAACGACAAACCTCGTAATGTGGGATAGAAAGAAGTTCCTTTTTGAAACTTTAGTCACCCCGGTTATCTTATATGGATGTGAGGTCTGGGGTTGTAGCATATCTAGAGAATCCTGGAGAAAGATTGAGCAAATCCAAAAGCGTTTTATAACGTATAACCTCAAAATTAAAAGCAACACACCCTATCCTATTCTCCTTATAGAAGTCGGTCTTTCCCCTATCGAAAGCCTAGCTATGACTAAGCTTTTGTTGTACAAGCACAAACTCAATAACATAAGAGACCATAGACTTCCTAAGCTAGCTTTAAATTCTAGCCAAAACCACCTAAGGCTCAAACGAAGTTGGTATAAAGACACCAGGGCCTGGTTAAACCATTGGGAGATCGACGAGAATGTTGCATTGCAAAACATTAATAACATTTAAAATATTTTTACTTCTTAAGTTCAAAGAAAAAATGTGGTGTGAGAAAGATTTAACAGCTAAAAGAAAATTAAGATATTATAAGGAGGTCATCAACCCCACCCTAGAAGATCAAAAGTATCTCTTTGTTTTAACTACCTCAAAGAAGAAAATTAATATAGCCAAGATTAGAATGAACTCTCACGAGCTCCATAATGAAACGGGTCGTTGGGCAGTTCCTAAAATACCATGGATGGAAAGGTTCAGCCATCTCTGTGAGAATACGAACATCGAGGATGAAAATCACTTCCTCTTAGAGTGCTCCGCGTGCAACCACATTAGATCTCAGTTTCAAAATCTTTGTTGCAACACTGATCTTCCTAGCCTTTTACGTTGTCAAAATTACAGTGAGCTCGAGAGGCTTCTCTCCAAACTTTTTCAGCGTAGGAATAAAATCTTAAATCAAACTAAATAATTCGTTTCTTTAGGTCCAATAGACCAAAATTTGGTCTCAATGGACGTACATATATATCCATATATGTACATACTAGATAAGCAATGCTTTATCTACATCTGTATTTATATGACCTCAATATAATATATTCCGCTTTTTTCTCCTGAAAAAAAAAACCACCACCACCATCATCATCGATAAGTTTTTCTACTATTCAATATATATTAAAACAAATCAATTAACCTTAATAATGGAAATTCCAAATTCCATTGAATCAAATTTAATGTCATTAAACAATGTCAATCTCTAATTTAATATCATTAAACAATGACAATCTCTAATTTAATGTCATTAAACAATGACAATCTCTATTATAAATTTAGACGGAAAAATACATGTATATATAATTTTTAAGGCAAATCAATTAACCTTAATAACCCAATTCGATGTCATTCGACCATCTTTATTATAAATTCAATAAACCTTAATAACCCAAATTCGATGTCAATGGACAACCTTTATTATAAATTTAAACGATATATATATATATATATATATATATATATATTAATTAGAGGGCAAATCAATTAACCTTAATAATCCAAATTCGACGTCATTAAACAATGACAATATTTATTATAAATTTAGACTGCTTCCATGATATTATAATTTAAGTTAGATTTAATCAAACTCAAGAATCTTATAATTGAGATTTCATGTGTATAAATTTTAACATAATTCATGAAAAGCTATTTAAAAACACAAAAATAAATATATAATTGGGAATATGAATCTTAACATAATTCATTAAGAGCTATTAAAAAAACACAAAAATAAATATGTTCGAATGTATTTCAACGATACTGGCCAATGAATGCCCTACCTTTAAGCATTTGCCCAGAAATCCATACATTGCTCACATAAAATTCGAACGCAATCTCCTCGACCACCCTATTTACTTGATTTTTCAATTCGTTTAAGAAATTTTCTTCACTGTCTTAATTTAATAATTCGTTCAAATTCCATTTAAACCGTATTCTATTTCGTCTGACATACTTTATCTACCTACTCAAAAGAAGTTTTAGTCACTCTGCAATACTTTCAGAGTCCCGACAGCTCTTTGGGAAGCCCATTGATCCTCATTTATATCTTCTTGCATTCGCTTGCATCTCTGCTTCTCTTGCTGGTGGAAAATGCTGTTTCTAGACCCCAAAATAGAAGTGTAAGTACTAAAAGTCAGACAGAACAACTACAGACAGTTGTGGGATAGTTGCGATGTGCATTCAACAACTATAGAAAAGGGTTAAACTTGCGCACATTAAGTGCAGTATTAGATCCAGTGTGCAGATCAGAGCAGAGCCGACCATATGGCTCCAAACGGCATTACCATTCCAGTACTCGCAGGAGGTTCTGTGGTGCTTGTTCTACTTATTTTAATTCCTGCACTCTTTTATAATCGTCAGAGTCCCTGCGTATGCTACAGTAACGAAGATACTCAAATTGTAAGAAATAGGTCAGATCGAAGTGAGACTCAGGTTGCCGTACATGATCCAATAGGGCCATCTGATGAAGATATTAAATGGGTAAAATCACAGCTTGATAAGAACCATTTAGGGGAACCGCCCAACACACCACAAGAATGGCATCAGCTCCGTAAAGGCATCAATCCCCGGACCAGAGAGAAACAACTCGAAGACCTTCGCAAGTAAGGTTTCTTTCCTGTTTTTAATATGCAAGATGTAGTTTTAAAACAAGTCATAAAATAAATAGTCAGTTCAATTCATTAGATTAGCGAAAACATAAAATGGAAAAATAAAGATTTGAAAACCCTTAGATTTAAAATTGTGAGATTTGAGAAACCGACAAGAAAATGTAATTTGGCCAACAAACTGATGAAGAAAATATATTTTACTTTAAAATGTAATGTAATTAAATTTGTCTTTTCGCCTAACAAAACGTTCTGCAGTTCGTTTCAGACTCATAAACAACAATGTAGTCAGTGTGAATTAAAAAATACATGTCTTTTGTTCATTAGATTAGCGAGAACATTTATGTGGAAAAAAGAGATTTGAAAACCCTTAGATTTAAAATTGTGAGATTTGAGAAACCCGTAAAGAAATTGTGATTTGCTTAACAAAGCCATCGAGAAAATATAATTTGCTTAGAATAATGTTATGTAATTTGTCTTTCCGCCGAACAAAACGTTTAGCAGTTCGTTTCAGCGACTATAAACAACACTGTAGTTAGTATGAACTTAACAAATACATCTTTTCAATTCTTTTTCCTTTTAAACTTTTTCTCTGCGAAAAACTGTAATTTCATTATATAGAGTAAACAAAGTTACAATTTTCAGATGCTTTACAACATTACATAATATCCTTTAAAAGGGAGCTATGACTTTCGAATGGAGGCATTATGTCAAGACTTCCTTCTTTTGCCCGACCAAAACTGACCCAGAACTAAATCAGACAAAAGATCAGTAGTGTGCTCGCTCCCCTAACAATTAGGACAGGTCTATATGGAACCATCAATTTATCATCTGTTCCCCGGGAATACATATAAAAAGCTATACACAGTCCAAATATACAAAATTCGAAAAGAAGTATCATACTTTACCAAACTCATGGTGCATATTAAACACACCATCTCTGATTTAAAAACAGGTTTAGATTCAGAAGATATTCCATTCTCTTCCTCCCAGATCTTCCTTGGATCCAAGGAGACACTTTCTTTGATAATCCATCTGCCCGTGAGTCCTTTCCATGTAGAAGTGCTGATAAGAAATAGAGATAAAAACTGATTGTACAGTAAGGATCTCATTGAGAATTGCCAGTAAAAGAAAACTATCACATTGATATAAACCCTTCATCTGGTTGATCACTAACTTTGAAGTCCCAAATACCTGAACCTTCTGTGCCTCTTTATCTGCTGCCAGTGTGAGAGACAATCTCAGGGCAATAAGTTCTGCATGGTTAGTTGTACCTCTTCCCAAGCCAGCTTTTAATTTTATGCAGTGGGAGTTCGACAGATAAACTGTACCCCCTCCACCAGAACCCGAGACTCCCCCTTGAGCAGCTCCATTGAAATAGAACCAAACTCCTGATTCATCGACCTGCTCCTCTGTAATTATATTTGTGTTAAATTTTCCTTAACCTAGCAACTGACACTTTATTAACTTAGCAGATTATGGATCTACTAAGTAAATGGACAACTATGTTCTTAACATAATTAGCAGAAGCAAAATTACACCAATCTCAATCACACGGGACAATACAGATTCTGCCCAATCAACAGTTCATTAATAACTCAATTAGAACCTACTTGGGTTCCTGTCCTGGGATAATGGCCCAACTGAGAAATTTACAATTACAACATGAACATACCATAGATCTGATGCAGCTGATTAGGCCCTAGGTCCGTCCTTGATCTCATTGGCTGATCTGGATTTCTTATGCTGCATTTCTGCACTTTCCTTGCACCCAGTATACTAGAATGGAAGTCCTTCTCCACTCACCATGGATATGCCTCTCTCAATGTCTTGTGCTATTGTATGGTGTGTCTTTGTCCTCTCCTTGGACATGGTTTTATAACTTTACATTGAGCTAAATCCCTAACACTAATCTCCAAAATGATTGACAACTAAGATTAGATCTCGCTTCACTTGAGATCGACGATTTTGATTCAAACATAATCACTAACATCAATACTTTACTTTTCATAAGTTTGTTTAGTTCAATAGCCAACATAATTAATTATGTGCTTTTCGTAAGTTTATACTTAGGCTATGTTAGAATAGCAACTCACACTTGAGCAAGTATGCTAAGGAGACTTTGGGTGATTTTTGCACTCCTAGACACTTAGGCCTGTGTGGTACCTGCTCAAGCTACATCAACACAGCCTCTTAGTAAGGGAGGTATTTCTGCCCCTTGAAATTGGCTCTGATCATGGAACTACATTTGTTGCCATGGCTGCTCCCTTTGAACTCTCCCTCTTACCAAGGGAGGTACTTCCGCCCCTTGAAACTGGCTCCGACCCTGGAACTGCATCCACTGTCATGGCTGCTCCCTTTGAGTTGGAAGCCTTCCCTACCACCTGGTTCAAAATCATCCTCGAAGACCTACTCCTGTTGTTCCTAGAAGACTTTTGCTCCTGAACTTCTTGTAAGGTCATCTCATACCAAGAGACTTTCTTGTAGGGATCTGCTGACTGCTCATCTCCACTTGAATCTGGAGGCTGACTCTCTTTGAATTGCTCAACTTTCGGAGCTTCTTGCTCCTTGTTCTTTGTCACCATTCCACTTCTCCTTATGGCCCATGTACTAAGTCCTTCTAGCACCCACAAGAAAACTGTTGGTTTATAGATCTGTAAAGATATTTCTCATGGATTTGTCTCGGTCCTTTGAGACACCTACTAAAATTAGTCTGCCTCTAATCCCCCGACTGGTATGGTCTCCCTCTCTCCGTTTGAAAGGTGACCTTCGCCAATCTTGCTGGTAGCACTAAATTGTGGTTTCTTTTACTGGCCACCTTTGTCTTTATACATGACTTGTATTGTCTCCCTTATGCTTAAGTCAATGCAGACTCAACTCACACATAAAACACATGCTCCAAGCCCTTGTGATCCTTGTCGCTTTCCATGATCAACTGGAATTTGCACTTGAACTTGGTGGCTCAACCTTGAGGTAGTCGTGTTGTCTTTGTTGCGCTGGCTAGCCCGATATACTTCTTTGCCATGCTTTGACTATCTCTTAGCTCCTGTTGCCCTGAAACTCTGCTGACTATCCTATGTTGCTCGTTTGGTATACTAATGTTGAAAATTGTCGGTCTTCATAATTGTATTTAAGTCATGATGTAATGTATTTGTCAAAAGAAAGAAAAATAATTTTTATTGTAAAAGAAATTGACTTATTAAAGCATGGGTTTCATGCTTGGGTCAATGATTTTTAGGTCAAAGCCTCCATTGAAGGATTCTAGGTTTTGTCATGAGTCAATAGAGTCATTGTCATTTTTATTAGACCCTTCTTGGGCTTTTGTATCATGTAAAAAGAATTATTTTTGAGTCAAAAGAGTCATTTGTCACTTCCACACCAAGTCGGCCTTGTCCTCATGAAGTCGACCTGGATTAGGGCTATTCGACCCAACTGAAAGAGCATATATAGAGAGGCAACTCGACCTATATGAAGCACACACTACACAAGTTCGATCTACAAGAGAGAGGCATAGAAGAAGAGCAAAGTTATAGGAGAAGGAAGGAAGAAGTTTGGAAGACAAAAATCGAGTTCTTGGGCATCTCTCTCTCACATGTGCGAAGTTTCTGGGTTGAAGTTGGGGCCGAAATTTCTGAACTTATTGCAAGTCCGAAATTCTGAAGCTGGGGGCTGAAATTCTGGATTGAAGCTGCATCTGTGAAGTTGAAACTTGGAGACTTTGGCAGGGATTATCTACTTGAAGGAAGTGTTGACTTGCTGATTGGAGGAGGTCCTTGTCTAGGTCTAAAGGGTTTTGGTCTATCTCAATTTGATTTAATAGTGGAAGAGTTTGATCGGGTTTTCCCCTATAGAGGGGTTTTAGCCCTGGCTGAGTGCCTACGTCTGGTGTCGTTGATCTTCATGTTTTGATTTGATATTTGCTTGATTAAAAGAAGATAAAAGAAGAACATAAAGATAGTTGATAAGACTACAATAATATCACAAGTAATTATCAACATAAGAAAATCTTTTTGCCTTTTTGCTTGAAGATCTACTGTAAGGTTCAAAGGATAAGGATCATATAAGAAGAGGAAGGTCTACTATCTATATCAAGAAAAGAAGACATGACAATGAAGACATAAAATGAGTTAGAAGGTGCCTCCAACTACAGGGCATGGAAGATGATAATGGATCTTATTCTTGCTAAGCATAAAGTTTTGGATTTTCCCAAGGAAAAGTTAAGAAACTTACAGATGATGCAGGGAAGGAAAAGTACAGGGAAATTGACATATTGGCCATGAATCTAATAGTAGATGGAGTGAAGGACAATCTAATTCCATACATATCCAATATAGACTCTGCACAAGAAATGTATGAAGCCCTCTCCAAGTTGTTTACCATCAAAAACATTGGTCAGATAGCTAGTCTCAAGAATGAACTAAGAAAAATAAAGATGACAAAATATGGTACTATATCATCATATTTTGTAAGGATCTCTAGAATAAAAGATGAATTCCAAGCCATTGATGAAGTTGTACCAGAGAAAGAACTCGTGATTGTTGCACTACTAGGTCTACCAAAATCTTGGAGCTCTTTTGCATCAGGAATTAGCAGTTGGAAAGATACACCAACCTTTGAACAAATGTTGAATTCATGCAGTCAAGAAGAAGCTCACATCTCATTAGTAAGTGACAAAAAGGAGGATGAAGAAAATAACACTTCAAATGCCTACTCTGCTCATCACAAGAAGAAGGAAGTATACAAGAAGTTCAAAGGACCAAAGAAGAAAGATGATCTATCAAAAATTGAATGCTACAATTGTCATAAGATAGGATACTACAAAAGTCAATGTCCTGAAAATCCAAGAAATAAGAAGAGAGAAAGAGAACATGCAAATGTTCTTGATGAAGCTCCACCTAAGATGAACAAGACTAAAGAATTCAAAGTCAAAGACTTATACTACCAAGTCTCCTCTCACATATCCTTCTAAATCTACTATTCTAAGGTTTGTAATGTTTTATGTTTTGATTTTAGGATTCATAGATCTAATATGTCTTGTTAGAATTTTTTGAAGTTGTAAGTATCCCTCAAAAAGATTGGATTAAGAGGGAGCCTTCACCATTTTACCAAAATAAAAGTATATTGTTCTTTGTTTCATTTTTCATGTTTGGTTTCCTCCTCACATCGAGATTTGTTTGTATTGCATACTCATAATCTTTTCTTTATATTTCCCTTGGTAAGAAGACTTGCAGAATACACAAAGATTATGGAGGAAAGTTCAAAGGATAGACTTCAACCATGAAAGAAGTTTTGTTGCAAAGGAAGCCCTTCAAGAATTGATGTCCTACAAGGTTTGTTAAAGAACAACTCAAGGTATGTCATAAGATTTGTTGCAAGGTTTTCTTCGTACAAAAGGTATGATCATTCTTCTTTTGAAATTTGCTTTACACTACTAACATCTTTATGTCTAAGGTTTTGAATCTTAAAGATTCTTGTTAGGGTGATTTATCATTTGATTGAATCTACCCTTGCTATATTGTGTCTTATCATTTGGTCATTTTTGTGAAACATTAACCTTTAGGGTTCACTGTAAAACCCTAGCCTCTTGATGCTAAGGGTATGTCAATGTTGATTATGAAACCTTGGTCCTTTTAGGGTTTGTTGATAAAGTCTAGAACATATGATAAAATCCTATTCTTTTGAAGTTTAGGGTTTTGGTAATGTTGTGGTAGAACCCTAGTTCTTTAGGGTTTGTTGTTAATGTCTAATTTAGAGAATGAAACCCTAAATTTTTAAGGTTTGGTGAATTAGGATTTATGAACAAAACCCTTATAATAGTTACAATAAGATCCTAGGAATGAAACCCTAGATGTATATTCTTTTGTATTATCGATACGCTAGTATGATTAAATTTGTTGTATATCTAATCTCTATATCGTGATGTTTGTATCTTGGGTTTACCTAGTAGACATTGATATGAGATGCTAGTGCATGACAATGAAACCCTATATATATATATATATTATATATATATATATATATATATATATATATATGCAATTATGCTATCTTGATTGTTGATGAAATGTAGGGTATATATAACAAAACCCTAGTAGAGATTGATATTCTAGGGCATGATAATAAAAACCTAGAAGTATATTGTTTTCGATTACCGATATGATTTAGTTTTGATGATAAAGTCTAGGGTTTGTAACGAACCCTAGTAGAAGTTTGACATGAAATTCTAAAAGCATATCGTTGAAACCTTAAATGTGTTGTTATTTTGATTGAATTGCTGATATCTAAGGCTTTATGTCTCAAAGATGGAGTATAGGGTTTATGACAAAACCCTAGCAAGAAGTTGAAGTCTAGTATGTAAAAAGATGTAACCTTGGCTGATTATGAACCTAACTAGGTTTAGGTATTTAATGTCCAAAGCTTGAATGTTTTGATGCTTCCATTGTAATGATATGATTATGATATGATTGACTTCATGCTTCTATATATTTGTATTTGGTTGTACTTGCTTTTAAAGTTTTGTAGGTACATAATCTTCAAGATGTTGAAGATGTTCGTGATTGAAGATGATAATAATGATGAGCATGGTGAAGGAAGCTACAAGAATGATGATGATCAAGATGACCTTGATGCCATAAGAAAGAAATGAAGCCTTGAAAGGTTGAAATCTCTTCAATGTTATAATCGAAGGAAGCTGTTGAATTGTGAGAGAGTTTGGATAAAAGAAAGGGTATATCTCCCAGGTTAAGAGGGAGGGCATATTATGATAGCCATAGCAAATACCTTAAAGAAAAAATGAAATCGAAGTATGAATGAAAGTACTGTAGACATATTTGTAAACAAAAGATTTGAAAAGTATCGAGGCTGTATTTGGTGCTACTGAAGAAGTTAAAGAAGAAGAAAGCTTCCGACAAGTTGTATTTGGATAACTTGATGATGATATAAGTAGCATCAGAATGATTGAGGACCTTGAAGGTTTGTGTTTACTTGTATATATATTTAAAGGTTTATTTCTGATTGGGGTTGTGATTGTGCAGGATCTCTCCATGGAAAGAATTGAACGTTTGAAGCATTCTTGAACTGGTGGAAATATATATTTGATTTAATTAATTAGGAGAGATAAAGCATCTTGGGGTGACAAGATGCTTGGGAGGACATTTGTCTAACCTATATGTTGATGTCTAGATCCCGAAATAGGAAGGGTGGTGTTGGTCATGGAGCTCCGACTTTTGATACACACCTAGATCCCTGGGTTGGTGTTAGAGCTTAAAGCCTGATGGTACCTAAAGTGGCTAAAACTTGAGTACACCTTAGTCCCACCCGATTAGAGTACCCTGGTCAGGTATCTAATCTGTAGCATCGCGTGTGCTGTGATTCTTCATAGAGCATACCATTTTGAGATCTTCCATGTACCTTTGTATATGTTGATTTCTAGTAGCATTGGATGTGCTCTAAATCTCAAATTTTGCAGGAAGGCTTGGACACATATATTCCAAAGAACCCAGAAAGCGTTTTGGGAAATTCCACCCGGAGACAATTTTCTTAAAATAATTAATTATTTTTAATGGGACTCTAAGTCTAAACTTAGGAAATTAAAATAATTAATGGGTATTAATCTCACTGTGGCTGTAACCTCTAGAAGAAGACGAGGATCGAGCAGAAATGATTGTAGCCATTGGTTAGCTTCTAATCTGGGTCGTTGAATGTTAGCGAGAAGATTATTTAAGGAGGCTTGAGGGTCATTTGGATGACACACAGAGAGTTGATGAGTTAGATCGAATCGCTGAAGTTAGAGGCAGTGCATTGATTTGTAGTGATCACACAGAGAGAGACAGAGGGAGTTTTGGCTAGAGGGTCTTCTCGGAGCCAATAATACTCAGCAGAGAGGCAAAGAGACACACAAAGGAGGCAACATAGAGGTCAGAGAAGGTGATGCAAAGCCACGAAGGGCTCACGCAGAGTAGCGCAGAGGCCTTCCTACGCAGAAGTCTGAATTTGCTGGAGAGTTGGACGTTCTGAGTTGGGAGGGCTGGAATAAGCTCCAGATAGCAAATCGATTCCCGACAAAGGTGATGTGGGGCCTTAGAGGTTGACGTAAGCTCAAGTAGGGGCAGCGCAGAAGTAACTGAGGAACTTGTTGGTTCAGCTGCCAGATCAGCCGAGACTTGCAATATAGAGTGAGGTAATCTCACTAATTTCTTCTGCTGAGTGATATTCTCTGTACTGGATTGCCAACAAAGCATCCAAAGATTGTATTCAGAAATAACTTTAGCTTAATAATAAAAACCCTCAGATCTACTGCAGTGGTTTTCCCGCATTGGGTTTTTCCGGGGACGTTTGTCCAAAAAAACTGTTATTTGTGTTGTATTTTTCTCTATTGTTCAGTTTCTTATTTCGACATATTATTTAAAGGGTGTAGGCTACAGTGTATGTATTTCGATGTTTGTCGTAGGAAACTACAAATAATTTGTTTATGTAAATCTAACAAGTAGGAGAAATATCATCAGTTGCTGCAGTAGGGATTTCGGTTAAGGAATTTTCATATGGTATCAAAGGAGTGCAGGTGAAGCAAGAAGAACAATGCCAGAGAACCTAGCGCTGAGTAGAAAAGGAGATCGAAATAGCTCCAGGAGGCAGTAGTTCGAATCCCCAGAGGGGTTTGCGCAGTCCAAGCCAGGAGGGATGAATTTCGAGGTAGTCTCTCTCTAAGTGAGTCGATAGAGAGAAGGGCTTCCAAATTGAAATCTTGCCGTGGCAGAGGGAGCAACGTTGAGCCTCAACATGAGGAAGAGATGGTGGGACATTGTTTTTCTGCAGGCCATTTTGTTGGGCAGAAAGACATCAGAAGAGAGAAGAGAAGCATAGTGAGGGAATTTTTCCTCAGTAGACTTCCCGCCAAGAAGTCTGTTTTCTTATTTGCTGAGCAATAGTAGTAAGAAGCAGAGAGGAGCAATTCGACATTTTCGTGGCATAGATGTTAACCAGTGGGCTGGGAGATTAGGACAGGTTGGATGGGGCATCCAACAATGTCATCTTGAAGGCAAGGATGTCATTCCTTCTAGATGAGCATTCTCTCAAGACCTATGTCGACAGTGTGGTCGCTGTGCCCGCAGATCAAGATCCGTTGAAGTACAGAGCAGAAATGGCAAAGGCCAAGAGGATGATCCTGGATGGAGTAAAGGATCACATGGTTTGTCACATCGTTAGCAGAGGGACTACTAAGGAGATGTGGGATGCCTTGGCAATACTGTATCAAGGATATTCTGAGCAGCGGAAGATGTACTTAGAGCAGAAACTGAGATCTGCACAAATGCAGAAGGGGGAGCGCATAGATCCATTCCTCACGAAGCTTTAGGAGACCCAGGATGAGTTAGTAGCCGTGGGGTCTACACCTCAAGGGTCCAAGTTGGTTAGACTAGCCCTCAATTCAGTCTTAAGATGAGTGACAAGTCTTTGTCCATAGTATCCTGGGCAGAACGACTTTGCCAAATTGGGATGAGATGTGGCAACTCTTAAGCAAGAGGAGCTCAGGAGGGACTTGGTCAAGTGTATGCTTGACGGAAGAAGCAGTAGTGGGTCGAAGCTCAAGGAGGAGGATGAGAATGCAACCCTTGCTTCTAAGGGGCTGCAGGAGCAACATAGGCGGAAGAAGGACGTCTCGAAGATAAAATGCTTCAAGTGTGGTGAAATGGGTCACTAAGTAACACAATGTCGTCTCAGGAAGAAGGACAAAGATGAGAGGCATGATCTGAAGGCTGCACCTGCGAAGATCAAGGAGGAGGAGTTCGCCATGACAATTGAGATACCTCCAGGAGGGAGGTGGGCTGATTTAGTGCTCCTGGAGGTGGGCTGGTTTGGAGCTGTAGTTCGAAAGAGCTACAAATGGGTAGGATCCTTGAGGAGCCCACCTCTCATATCAAGTCCTTGCTACGAGAGCCTAGATCAGAAGTAGTAGGATGGACCAGTGTTAGTTGGTGCAGAGGAGTGTTGGAGTGACAGATGCAGTAGCTATAACACCAAGTCTGAGCATTGTAGTGCAAAGTTGTAGCAGTGCAAGGAGGCACAGTGCCGTAGCAACAACAATGCAGTGGCTTCAGAGGGTCAGCATAGGACTAGCAACAGTCAGATCTTCAACATCAAGATGCATCTATGCTTTGGGATGTTTTTCCGTTGCTGATGCAATAGCAGCAACAGTTGTAGTGTAGGGGTAGTTGACAATGGCAGTGCCAGTAGCAGTACGAATGAAGAAAATTCAAAGGGAGTTGTAGTACGAATGCGGTGTTGACAATCGCAGTGTCTGCAACAGTACAGTTGCAGCAGCAACGCAGTAGTTGGTGGACAACATGTCAGACATCAATAGCGTAGAGGACGATGATACGAAGTCAGGGTGATGCTTCAGCAGGAGGCATTGCTAGAGCCATTCCTCGCTAAGAGGGAGTGTTGATTTCTGGTAGCATCGGATGTGCTTTAAGTCTCAAATTTTGCAAGGAGGCTTGGGCACATGTATTGCAAAGAACCCATAAAGTGTTTTGGGAAATTCCACTCGGAGACAGTTTTATTAAAATAATTAATTATTTTTAATGAGACCCTAATTCTAAACTTGGGAAATTAAAATAATTAATGGGCATTAATCTAACTATGGGTGTAACTTCTAGAAGAAGACGAGGATCAAGCAAAAATGATCTTAGCCATTGATTAGCTTCTAATCTGGGCCGTTAGATGTCGACGAGAAGATTATTTAAGGAGGCTTGAGGGTCATTTGGTTGACACATAAAGAGTTGATCAGTCACATCGAATTGCTGAAGCTAGAGGCATTGCAGTGATTTGTAGTGATCACGCAGAGAGGGGCAGAGGCAGTTTTAGCTGGAGGATCTTCTCCAGAGCCAAGAATACTCAGCAGAGAGGCAGAGAGACACACTAAGGAGGCAGCGCAGAGGCTAGAGAGGGTGACGCAGAGCCAGGAAGGTCCCATGCAGGCCCCATGTAGAGCAACACAGAGGCCTTTCGACGAAGAAGTCCGAATTTGTTGGAGAGCTGGATGTTTTGAGCCGGGGGGGCTGGAATCATCTCCAGATAGCAAATCAATTCCCAACAGAGGTGACGTAGAGCCCTAGAGGTAGACGCTGGCCCACGCAGGGGCATCGCAAAAGTAGCTGGAGAATTCGTTGGTTCAGCTGCTGGATCAGCTGGGACTTGCAATGTAGAGTGAGGTAATCTCACTAATTTCTTATGCGGATTGATATTCTCTGTACTGGATTGCCAACAAGGCATCCATAGATTGTATTCAGAAATAACTTCAGCTTAATAATAAAAACCCTCAGATCTTCTGCATCGGTTTTCTCGCATTGGGTTTTTCCGGGGACGTTTGTCCAAAAACAATTGTGTCATTTGTGTTGTATCTTTCTCTATTGTTCAGTTTCTCGTTTCAACATATTATTTAAAGCGTGTAGGCTGCAGTGTATGTATTTTGATGTTTGCCGTAGGAAACTGCAAATAACTTGTTCATGTAAATCTAACAAGTAGGAGAAATATCATCGGTTGTTGTAGTAGGGATTCCTGTTTAAGGAATTTTCACAGTATATATGTAATTATGAATACCTCCTTAGTTAAGAGGGAGTGTTGAAAAATGTAACTAGTGTCGGTCTTCAATTGTCTTTAAGTCATGATGTAATGTATTTGTCAAAAGAAAGAAAAATAAATTTTATTGTAAAAGAAATTGACTTATTAAAGCATGGGTTTCATGCTTAGGTCAATGATTTTTAGGCCAAAGCCTCCATTGAAGGCTTCTGGGTTTTGTCGTAAGTCAATAGAATCATTGTCATTTTTATTAGACCCTTCTTGGACTTTTGTATCATGTAAAAATAATTATTTTTGAGTCAAAAGAGTCATTTGTCACCTCCACACCAAGTCGACCCTGCCCTCATGAAGTCGACCTAGATTAGGGCTATTCAACCTAGCAGGAGTGTATATAGAGAGGCAACTCGACCTATTTGAAGCACACACTACACAAGTTCGACCTACAAGAAAAAGAGTCAAAATAGAAGAGTGAAGTTGCATGAGAAGGAAGGAAGAAGCTGGGAAGACAAAAATCAAGTTCTTGGGCATCTCTCTCTCACATGTGCGAAGTTTCTGGGTTGAAGTTGGGGCCAAAATTTCTGAACTTACTATAGGTATGAAATTCTGAAGCTGGGGGCCGAAATTATGGATTGAAGATGCATATGTGAAACTGACACTTGGAGACTTTGGCAGGGATCTTCTACTGGAAGGAATTGCTGACTTGGTGATTGGAAGAGGTCCCTGTCTAGGTCTAAAGGGTCTTGGTCTATCTCAATTTGATTTACTAGTGGAAGAGTTTGACTGGGTTTTCCCCTATAGAGGGGTTTTAGCTCTGGCTGTCTGCCTACATGTAGTGTCGTTGATCTTCATGTTTTGATTTGTTATTTGCGCGATTAAAATAAGATAAAAGAAGAACATAAAGAAAGTTAATAATACTACAAGAATATCACAAATAATTATCAACATAAGAAAATCTTTTTGCCTTTCTGATTTTCTAACAACTAACTGGTGATTGACCCCCCCCTCCCCCCCAACTGCTACATGGACTAGTTCATGGCTAGTCTCTTGACTATTTCCTCGCTAGTGGTGTCTGACTGCTCGATTAGTAGCTGGACTACTCTGTGGAACCCATATTGTCGTTTGCCTCCCACACACATTTGCAGGTTGTCTCCCATACAACCACCTTTTTCCAATCTACTTACACAATTGCTCGTTTTCCTTGTGCCTGGCTTGACACCTTTGTCTTTGATAGCTGTGCAAGACTGGACTGACTGTTTTCTCCCCACAGTTGGGTCCTTCCACGGGCTTCACAACACCTTGCAAACACTTTTGTATTGTGGTGGTTGATGGCTTTGTCAGCTGTGGGCCGACTTGTGATTGGTCCACGACTGTCAACCACCATAGCCACCGACCCCTTTTATCTCTCTCTTTGTTTTTAATTTATCAAACCCTTATCTGGGTTGTTGTATGATTTTTTCCCTTAGCTTGTATGGATTATTTTTATTTTTATTTTTTTCATCTTGGCTTTCATGCGATGAATAACCTTTAACGTTCTGGTTCTTGGCCTGAAAAAAACCTTTGCTGCACTGTGCAATCGTAGTCGAAGTTGGCCTCAATGATACATGTATGAACTTGGCACCTTGAGATCGGTTCTCAGAGTTTTAACTTTGATACCATGTTAAGTTTTCCTTAACCTAACACTTGACACTTTATTAACCTAGCAAATTGTAGATCTACTGAATAAATGCACAACTAAGTTCGTAACACAATTAGTGGAAGCAAAATTACACCAATATCAATCACATGTGACACATACAAACTCTACCCAATCAATAGTTATTCATTACTAACTCAATCAGAGCCTACTTGGGCTTCCGTCCTGAGATAATGGCCCAACTAAGAAACTTACAGTTATAACACACCATGGATTTGATCTAGCTGATCAGGCGGTAGATCTATCCTTGATCTCCTATGCTACAATTATGCACTTTCCTTGCACTTGGCCACTAGATTGGAAATCTTTTTCCTTTAATTTTGTCTAGTCTAGAACAGACTTACTCCAACAAGATGAGCTATAAGACAAAGGTCCTTTACCAAGCATAGACTCCAGGATAGTGCATTCCAGTTTCATTCATGTTTGACCTTCTAAAAGAAAAGAGAGTACTAATCTAAAAGCTTCCTTACTATGAGGTCGAATACCAACAAGTATCTCTCTAATATCATTAGCTTAATTGTAAAGATCTTGATCATAGAACATAGATTATTCAAGGAACCTATTACAAGATTTCTTTTCCTTCAGATAATAAGATATGGTATGTCATTATTGACCTGCTTGAGGCCGCAGATGGCTTGATTCTGAGATACAATGTAAAATGTCTAGGCTCCAACCTTCCAGAGCATGTGAGAGGATCAGATGTCTTCGTAGAATATTGTAGTCATTTCTCCTTATTCTGATACTACACCTTGGTCCTTATATAGGAACATTTTCAAAGGAGTTTGATCTCGAAAATTAATTTGATGGTGCGTACATTTCAAGATTGCATACTTCTCTGCTTTTCTAGTTTCTTTGAGAGTGTTAGGTCGCATATTTGATTTTGCAGCAGAATTTATGATTTCCTTGTATGTCGCAGTCCTCATATTTGATTTGACTATCAGTCACCTTTATTAAAGACAAAGGCTTCTTCCTCCAAAAAGATACAACCCAGATCTTTGCGATGCATCTCGGCCTAGATCACAGGTTTTTGATTTGGTTGAATTCTTTGTCAAACTTGTCACTTCCATACTTCAAAGGTTAGAGGGATAGATCTCATGAAAATGATATTGCTTGATTAGAAAACGAATCACAAGAACAAGTTTTGAATCAAAACAAATTGTAGATATATCTTTGAATCTGTGAACCTTTAGCCTTAAGAAAATTCCCTTTTTTGGCCTTACTATAGTGAACTTTTGAGGCTATTTTGGCCTCTGTAACTTAATCTGTTCTCTGAGGATTCAAATGAAGATTATTGGCATACTGCAAAGGATTAAGATTTCTTTTATTGATTTTGGCCCGAGGATAATTTTGTTATTCTTTGACTTTCTAGACCTTCTAAAATTTTCGGCCTTCTGAGACTCCTTTTTGAAGTTTGTCTCTGTAATGATTTCTTCCTTTACAAGGTCTAGGGCTTTAATCTCCAATTAGGGCTTTGGCCTTAATCTATTTTCTCAGTGTTTATGACTTCTTCGATCCAGGTCCAACAATTTTAAACTGATATAGTGGATTAGATCCTTCTTTAGGGTTTCTCTTTCATGCCCTAGCTTTGAAAACATGTTGAATTTTGGTAGTTCTCTTAACTTGATAATTGTTTCTAATGATTTTACACTTAAGATGATCTTTTCTTTCATTTATTATGCAACATAAACAATTATACAAAGAGAAATACAATAGAAAAACATAAAGAGAACCACACAAGAATTTACCTTGAGAAAACCCCACTCCAAGGGGAAAAAGCCAACAATCATTTCCTTATAGAATCAAGTCAACAAGACATCAAGTCATATACAAATTGACCAACAATGTAGCTAAGATAACCAACCTCCAAGTGCCAAGTCAACCCTCCGGCATATCAAGACAAGATGCTTCTCAAATTTGTCCATAAAAAAGTCTGCAAAGAGGTCTGCATCAGTTCTCCAAGAGGGCCAAATTTCGCCTTCTGCCTCAGCCTTAGGTTATGCCATAGAACTTCATATTATACCTTAGAATATGAGACTCAATCTTCGCATAGTTCCACAAAGTAATATGCCTCAGACCTTCGCACAGTTCCATAGAGACACAGTGTCAAACTTCACAATTCCTCCACAAGAATGAGCGACAAAACATAAAAAATTTTATGCTTCAAACTTCAACTTCTATTTGGCCTTCCAGGTCTCATTGAGTGAGGGTAGATCAAAGATATGTAACACTTTTGTTTTCGGTCTCCAAAGTCTCCTTCTTCTTTGCTTGGATCAGATGTATATGAGTGTGTGTAACGACCAAAAGTCGTATACACAGTGGAAATATTTAAAATACTTCGTAAACAAAGACATGCACCATAGGACAATAATTGTAATTGTATATTGACTAAAAGAATTGATGTAGGATGAGTACAAATGAGAATGAGGGTCCTGTATATATAGCGAGGTAAGTACCCTTTCACAAACAAGCATGTCTCTAAGACATGCCTTTTCATTATTAACTAACTAACCATCAATTAATGTACTTTTATTTATTATTATATTTATATTATTATGCTTATTATTTATTATCTATTTTTATTTATTTCTACATAATTTATGTTCATAACATTGCCTTCTCCTTCAAAAAGCTTTGTCCTCAAAGCTTATTGGTGAAGAATCATATCTCTTTTGTTGTTCAAAATATCTTCTTGTTCTGAGCTTTTATCTTTGTTGATACAAGACGATATGATGTTCTGAGCGAT
This sequence comes from Pinus taeda, assembly GCA_000404065.3. Lineage (NCBI taxonomy): Eukaryota > Viridiplantae > Streptophyta > Pinopsida > Pinales > Pinaceae > Pinus > Pinus taeda. The sequence continues at coordinate 115,931 of APFE031042840.1, forward strand.
AGATAGAATTGTCGTACTGAAAACGGATCGAACCATCCTAGATTAATCTTTTGGGGAATCTTTTGATCCTTGGAGATGTGTGGTGAATAGTTATTGTATGACTGGATTGAGCTCACTTCAATATTCTTTGAAACATAAGTTTGTTTATGTTTTTTGTGATATAGATTTGTAGATTGATTAAGGTGTCTACTCTTGTGATTCAGATGTAGATAAGGATTTTTTCTTGTTTGAACTTCCTTAAACGTTTTTATGGCAGTTTTTGGATTTCCATTAGGCATTGTTGTTGTTGACTTAGATATTGAATCTTTATTTGGGGTGTCCTCTGTTTGAACGACAACCTCTGAGTACGTTTTTACTTCAATAGGGTTTGGATTTGCCTGAACTACAAGATTAGTGGTCTTGATCTTTTTTTCTTCAGTTTGGAGTCTGGACTGCTACATCTGGAGATTTTGATGCTTCCTTTGCGACAAGTTCTTTGAACCTATTCGTCAATGATTTCTTTTCGTCCTTAAGTTTTTTAATCTGTTTGAGCAGATTTTGATTATGATTTTTGAGACGTAAGCATTTCTCATTCTCTGAGTCAATTTTATTTTGGCCTTCACGCTTCTCGTCTTTTAAACACTTGATTTGTTCTACTAATGTTTGGTTAAGGTTCTTTAAACGTAAATTTTCTTCTTCTTGTTCTAATAAACGCTCCTTGAGTTCCTTCTTTGATGCTTGAACTTTCTTGACTTGTTCGAGTAGTTTTTCTTGGTGAACTTTGAGGCGCGAAATCTCTGTCTTTGCTACAAATGACTTTTTCAAGCTCTTTTTGCTTCTTTGATATCATTTTTTTGTTATCTTGAAACATCAAGTCTGAGATATCCTTAAGGTCTTCTAATGAAGATTTATTGATTTTGATTTACTTGTTATGTCTTGAAACATGACCATCTTCCCTTTATAAGGAAACGTCAAAACTTGTTTCTTTATGTTTAACATGAATGTACCCAAATCCTTAAACCAGGGTTGACCGAGTATGATGTCAGTGTTTTTATCCGTCCTTACAACATGAAATTGAGATATGTAGTCATAATGACCTATTGCCACTTGTAGATCACTAATTTTATATTCATTTTGGCCAATTTTTTTTTTTTTTACACCAATGCTTAGCTCTGGAATTAATAGTTGATTTGCCAAGTTGATGTTGATATAATTTTTATCATTGCTTGGGTTGATGGTGACATTAACTTCTCTTCCTTGGATACTTCCTTTTAATGTAATTACTCTGTGATCTATAACTAAAAGACCATTATAGGAAAACATTTCTTCCTTCGTCATTTTAGAATTGAGCTCCATCATTTTTTTCAATCATTGATCCCATTTGTTTTGTCGAGATGACTTAAGGTATTGTATTTAAAGTTCCTTTGGACTTTGTAGTTCAAACCTCCTTTAAAAGTGCCTTTTTAATATATATATATATAGTTCTTCAAAACTCTTTTAATCCAAATTCCTATTATCCTTAATATTTTGAAACTCCCTTGTATTCTTTTTATATAATACTTACGCTTTTTTTCCTTTTGTATTTTAAAAAGAATATTTAAATATTGTTTCAATTGACTACTTTTAAATATCTTATTGTCCTTTGTATTTATTTTTTAAATTTCATATAACTCTTTAAACTTTAATTCAACTTCACTCTAACGTAAACTCTTAATTGAAATTTCTCCTTACGTAACCTTTTCTAATAATACCCGTTTTGCACCTGTATATATTTTCAATAATTTTATGACTTGAATTTTTCTTTAAATACCCCTTTATAATATAATACTTGTCTTTTATATATCTTTCAATATATAATATATATATATATATATATTTTTTTTTTTTTTTTTCTTTTTATTTTTGAAAAGCTACAACCCTAGTAAAACGTGGCTTTTCGCCTTTGGCGTATATTATAAAATATATGTTCACTTATGTGCTTTTGACTCAGTTAATGTTCACGTAAAAAGTAAAACTTATCATTCACATAAAGAGATTTTGTATTCCTTTTGTTTTTATTTTACTTTTAAAATACCACAGGCAATTAACATTGGTTTCTAAAACCACGAGCTTGTAAACAACTTAATGAAGAATCAAAATAATATTATCTACTCTTCCCGTAAAAAGTATAACTTACCATTCACGTAAAGAGATTTTGTATTCCTTTTGTTTTTCTTTTACTTTTAAAATACTATGGGCAATTACCACGGGTTTCTAAAGCCATGGGCTTCTCCACATAAAAAGTAAAACTTACTATTCACATAAAGACATTTTTTATTCCTTTTGTTTTTGTTTAATGGCCAAAGCCTTGAATGACGAAACCGGTGGAATGGAGAATCTCCAAGACTGGTGTAGCAAAATGCTGAAATCACGATGACAACAAGGTTGACGATAGGTTGATGGCCAGAGGTTGGATCAGATGTAGCTTTGATACCAATGTAACGACCAAAAGTCGTATATACAGCGGAAATATTTAAAATACTTCGTAAACAAAGACATGCATCGTAGGACAGTAATTGTAACTGTATATTGAATAAAATAATTGATGTAGGATGAGTACAAATGAGAATGAGGGTCCTGTATATATAGCCAGGTAAGTACCCTTTCACAAACAAGCATGTCTCTAAGACATGCCTTTTCATTATTAATTAACTAACCATTAGTTAATTTACTTTTAGTTATTATTATATTTATATTATTATGATTATTATTTGTTATCTATTATTTATTTTTACATAATTTATGTTCATAACAGTGTGAGATGTGTGCCAAATGAGGAATGCGAGTGGGCTATATATAGGCTTCAAGCCATGCAAAAGGGTGCCACTTAAGCTGAGCCGACATGAGAGTTAGGAGCACTGACTTGGAAACTTGGTAGGTTAAATGACACTTAACAAAATTTAATTTTCTTCCTTTGAAAGGGTCACAAAGAACATGCCCTTATATATTTTCTTTTGACCAATACAAAGCATGAAGAACATGCTTGTCAAATTCAAAATACCGACCATAGCTACATTATGAAGACCGACCATAGCTACATTCTTCAACACCTTGCACTTGGCACACTAGATTGGAAGTCATCCTCCATTCACCACTGAGATGCCTCTCTCAATGTCTTGTGTTGTTGTATAATGTGTCTGTCGTTTCTCGTTAATCTTGCTTTTATAACTTTACATTGAGCTAAATCCCTAACCATAATCTCCAAAGTGATTGACTACTAAGATTAGATCTCGCCTCACTTGAGATTGACAATTGAGATTAAAAAATAATCACTAGAGTAAATACTTTACTTTTTTAAAGTTTCGTTAGCTCAATAGTCAGCGAAATTAATTATGTGCTCTTCTTAAGTTAGGCTAAATTACAATAACAACTTACCCATACATGAGCAAGTATCTTAAGGAGACTTTGGGCGACTTTTGCACGCCTATCATGTTGAAAATTGGGGCAGCTATGGGACGAACTTCCCCATAGGAACCCAATTACCTCAAGGAAAGCCCATCGTGCTCCAAAAAGAATTTATGTTGGTTAAAGAGAAATATTGTTATTAATGTGTTTAGGGCACTCCTCTTATTATTTAATGTGGCACAAGTCATTAAGGCATATGGTTAATATATTTAATATTGTTAAAAGTATAATTTGAATTGATGATTCCCTCCAAAATTATCAAGTCGATTTAACTTCTATTGGCACCCATTCGATCTTGAGGAAGGCTATAAAAATGTGATCGATCCATCTCCAAAGAGAAAATTCGAATATCTTATGAAATAATGCGAAGATCTGAGGTTGGATTTCATTGGATTAGTGCGAATTTACTTCGATGACAATAATGCTCTGAGGCTCATATTACTTATGCTCTGTGTCTCGCATTATACCTGTGGCTCAAATATGTTTCTCTATGGCTCGTTTTTCATATATGTGGCTTGTATTATGTTACACACTTATCACAGAGGCTTGCATCTCTTGCATATGATGATCTGTAGCTCACATTCTATAATGGATCGTTGACATATCTCTGTGATGGTTTGTTGGCATACCTCTATGGATCACATATGATTCCTGTGGCTCACTCTATATTTTATAGCTCTCATCACAGTGTTTCTATGGCTCACTTCAAAGTGACTTTGAAGCTCACATTACAGTGACTCTAAGGCTCACTTTATGGTGGCTCGCTGGCTGGCATTGTATCTCTAAGGTCACATACATATCATCGTGGTTCGCATTCTTATCTCTATGACTCACATTGTATCTCTAAGGTTCATATTGTATCTCTATGCCTTGTATTGTTGGCAAATGTATTTTTGTGGTTCGAAATGTGATGTATGAACAATGATCTACATAACAATGACCTTGATGACAGTAAGTGATCTATATGATAGTGAGTCAGTGACCTAGTATGATATTAATCTTTCATATGACAATAGCAGTAACCTTTGATATGGAAGTGACTTTGTAAATGATAGTGCCCTTGATCTTCATAACAATACTCTTGATGACTACAGTAGCTTTGATATGGCAATGACCTTGACATGACCAGTAACCTTGATATGGCAGTGACTTAGTATGGCTATGACCTTAATATATGGGTAGTGATGGTAGGGTTGTGATAATGATATATGCTAGAATGACCTTGGCAGTGATGACTTAGTTGTGTGGCAGTGCTTCCTTGTGGTCCTTGCTTATGACAGTGACAATGTGACTGTGCCTTTATGACATTTGTTACAATGTCTCTATGATATACGTGATAGTGAAGTGATGCCTATGATCATGATATATATGATAGTGATTCTTGTTGCTATCTTATGAGGACCTAGTATGATTCAGGATTGGCCCTAGGTGGCCTAATGTGGTTGATGACGAAAGACTTATATCTCATACTTATTGTACATTGTATCTCAACTGAACATTTGATGAGTATCTAATAGAAGAAGAATCTGGTTGGGTTTCCCCCCTTGTGGGGTTTTTCCTTGGTCTCTGACCTAAAACTTGGTGTCTCTATTGTGCATGCTTTTCTTCTATTGTTCCTTATTATTTCGCTACGTTGTTGATGTTATTGTTCTCTCTACATAATTGCTAAATTATGATATGATGTTATGGGGTGAATATAATGTGAAAATGTTGAAAAAGTTTAAAAATGTGACTGTGCCTTTATGACATTTGTTACAATGTCTCTATGATAGGTGTGATAGTGAAGTGATGCCTATGATCATGATATATATGATAGTGATTCTTGTTGCTATCTTATGAGGACCTAGTATGATTCAGGATTGGCCCTAGCTGGCCTAATGTGGTTGATGATGAAAGACTTATATCTCATACTTATTGTACATTGTATCTCAAATGAACATTTGATGAGTATCTAATCGAAGAAGAATCTGGTTGGGTTTCCCCTTTTGTGGGGTTTTTCCTTGGTTTCTGACCTAAAACTTGGTGTCTCTATTGTGCATGCTTTTCTTCTACTATTCCTTATTATTTTGCTACGTTGTTGACGTGATTGTTCTCTCTACATAATTGCTAAATTATGATATGATGTTATGGGGTGAATATAATGTGAAAATGTTGAAGAAGTTTAAAAATGCAGTTATCTACAACAGAGAACAATCTAGCCTTAAAGATGAACATATCACTTAGGTCTCTGCAGAAGTACTTACTCGAGCTACAAACATAACAATTTGGAGTCTTTTCTTTATTTTGTTGAGGAAAGCTCGAGGATATTCATACTTTGCATTGCACATTGTAAAGGTAGTATGGATGTATTCAAAGAGAGAAGATTTCTTGGAATGCCATAAACCCATGCCACAATCATTGGTATTGTTGAGAAATGTAACTAGTATCGGTCTTCATAATTGTATTTGAGTCACGATGTAATGTATTTGTCAAAAGAAAGAAAAAGAAAAATTTATTGTAAAAGAAAAATTATTTATAAGCATGGGTTTCATGCTTTGTTTATTTATTTCTAGGTCAAAATACCCATTGAGTGCTTCTAGGGTTTATGTCATGAGCCATAGTCCTTGTCATCAAGTAATAGACCCTTCTTGGGCTTCTTGTGTCAAGAAAGAAAATTATTCTATGTAATTTGGTCATATAATGCTCCTCCACCAAGTCGGCTTACCTTTCTCTTCAAGCTGGCCTCAAAAAGGAGCTACAACCACTATAAATAGAAGTGCTACTCGACCTCATTTTCTCACTCATTAAAGCAAGTTCGATTTGTAGTTTGTAGAGAAGAGAAAGGTGTGAAGAAGTTTAGGAAAGAAGGGGAAAACCCTAAGCTAAGAAAGAGGAACCCTAGAGAAGGAAGAAGACCACTTTTCTCTTGATTCAACCTCATACATGTGAGTTACTGGATTGTAGAAGAGGGCCGAAGTTGCAGATCTACAGTAGGACCTGTTACCCACCACTTGTGGGTAGTGTATATAGGAGAATTTTTTTCTCCTAGATGGTCTTCAACTGACAACCAGCGACCCCTTGCAGCCACTAGATAACTCGATGTGCCATTATCTTTTCCACCTAAGCCAGCCATGTGGTCCCTTGCCCATTTGTTAAGATTGTATGTTTAAAGGTGGGCCTCCCGACCTCGGAGGTATGGCTTTTCATTGTTATAGTTGAGTAATTTTCCTTACTTGTCATGGGCACTTTTGGGCATGGATTAGTGGGGGGATTCAATGGAAAGAGTGGGCTAGGTTTGTACTCTTGTCTCCACTGCCCGATTTCGTGGTTAGCCTTGTACTCTAGTCTTGTGGGATCTCCTTTATTGGCCACTAGCTTTAGGGTTGGCATTAGTGTGGTCCCTCTTCCCGACTGTTGAAATTTGGTACCGGAGGACAGGTGGTTCCCTAAGGCTTTGATCTTTGGCCTAGGGAAAAGTGTCCAAAAGAATTTAATTTTTCTCCTAAAGTGACTTTATAAGTATTATAAAGTTAAATCTAATTTAAAGGTGACTTTAAGCGATAAAGTTACTAAAGTCTAATTTTAAAGTGACTTTAATAAAGTTAATGTAAAATTAGAAAGGAAAAATGACTTTGGAAATAAATAACTAAGTGGGTCTTTATTAAAGTGGGGTGAATTAAAAAATAGAAAGTGAGATTTAAATGAACATTTTAATCTCAGCCCTTGATTCTCAATCTATTTCAGCCATTGGATTTAGGGATCACCCAAAAGTCACTTAGGGTTAGATTAAAGGAGGAAAAGGTCATTCATTCTTTCATGAGCAAATTGAGAGAAGGAGAACAAAAGAGCAAGGGAGATTTCTAGACAGGGAGGAGAAGGAGACAACAGCTTGGCACACATTCCAAGGCAACAATTTAACAAATCCGTACAACTGAGTGAGCACACTGTAAAAGAAAAATTTTTGGGCACGATTTTCAAGAGGAAGTATAGCAGATTTTTGCACAGAAATAGAGGGCCATACAACAGATTTTTTTGCACAAAAATCGAGGGCCGTATAGCAGATTTTCTGCACAGAAATCGAGGGCCATACAACTGTTTTTTTGCACAGAAAGCGAGGTCCGTACGACAGTCCGTACAGCAGCAGTACAACAGTTTTTTCAGCGCACGGAAAACGAGATAAGTTGTAAAGTTTGCTTGCTGAATTTTTGCTGAATATTTCTCACTGTAAAAAGGCATTTTCAGAAATAAAGAAGAGCTTTTGAACTGGTTTTTCCCAAGAGTTGTAGGGGGTTTTTCCAGGGTCATCTTGACAAAAAATCACTGTGTTTAAATGTGTTAAATGGCTGTTTGTACCTGCTGATTTTTATTTCTGCATTTTCCAGCATTTTGTAAAATTTTCAGAATTTTTGTTTTCAACAATTTTTTTTTTTTTTTTTTTTAGTTGTTGAATGTATGGATATGGGAAAGGGCATTTAACTATATGGGAGAAATAAGGTGAAATTGAAAACCGAGGTGGGAAATGAGAAATTTTTACATGGTATCGGAGCTGTGAGTGCTGAAGTGCAGTTTGGGACAGTAAGGAGGAAAATTACAGCCTGCTGATTTTTCACTCAGAAAATTCCAGCAAGCTGATTTTTCACAAACCTCAGTTTTATCTTTACTACAGCAGTGCTATTTTTCAGTTTTAGGACAGCAGGATGTCATTGGGATTGAGGGTGGAGGATAGGCTGGATGGACATGCAAATTACAGCGTTTGGAAGGAGAGAATGCAGAGTATCTTTGAGGAGGTAGAAGTCTGGGACATCATGGTGCATACCACACAGAACCCTGTCGTTGTGCCTATTGATGCTACTCAGTTGGCTGAGTATAATAAAAAGAACAACAAGGGTAAGAGACTGATTCTAGACAGAGTCAAAGACCATTGCATTCCTTATGTGAGAGGAAAGAGAAATGCCCATGAGATGTGGACAACATTGTCCAATCTCTACCAGAGTACCAATGAGAATCGGAAAATGGTTCTGAATGAGACGCTGAAGACCATTATGATGGGTAATGATAGTGCAGCTGGATATCTCACAAAGATTACTAATGTGAGAGATGAGTTGGCAACAATTGGAGAGGTCATTCCACCCACTGAGTTGGTGCGGATTGCAGTGAATGGCCTCCCCCGTTCATGGATGAACTTTGCTGATGGGGTTTGTGCACGTGAGACCCTTCCCACATGGGAGAGGTTTTGGGATGATTGCATTCAGACAAAGATCAGGAAAGGTCAGCTTGGGGTAGCAAAGCCAGTTGAGCAGGATGAGGATGTAGCACTGTCGGCAGGAGGCAAGAAAGGAAAAGGGAAGAAGCAGGCTTCCACAAGCAATGGTGGGGGCAAAGGCTAAGGTAAAGGTAAACAGGGTAACACACAGAAGGACTATTCCAAGGTGAAGTGTTGGAATTGTCAAAAGATGAGACACTATGCAGTTGTGTGTCCGGAGAAGAAGAAGAAGAAGGGAAAGAAGCTTCAACAGAGGTTGAGGACTTTGCAGATCATTTTGACCGGGAGTTTGGGTTCACTGCGTGTGAATTCTCTAGTGCAGGATCACCTGCCACACAAGTTCAGAGGGAGCATGCTTTTCCCTCGATTAGCGGAGCATCTTCGGGTATCTGGTATGTGGACAGTGGGGCTTCACGTCACATGACAGGAGTCCATGAGTACTTCTCAGAGCTTTCAGAGAGGCACTGATATGGAGGTAGTAGTCGATGATGACAGAGTTGTTAGAGCAGTCGGTGTGGGGACACTGACATTTCAGAGGGAGTCCAAACCTCCCTTGAAGGTGTCAAATGTTCTTTATGTGCCAGGGATGAGGAAGAACCTCATATCCATCTCAGCTTTGGAGGACAGAGGATATGAGGTATTGTTCAGGGGAGGACAGGTGTTGATGTATCCTAGGGGCACTCTAGCTGATTCAGTTAGAGTGATAGGTGTACGCCATGCAAATGTGTACAAGTTTGCAATCCAGTCCCTTTTGGCATTGAGCAGTAGTACCGACAGCAGAGCTAGCAGTTCTGAGCTGTGTGAGATTTGGCACCGTAGGATGGGACATATGTATCATGGAGCCTTGAGGACCTTGTGGGAGATCACTATAGGTGTGCCAGATTTCAGTACTGATCACTTTGATACTTGCATAGGATGTGCGATGGGCAAGTTTGCCAAATCCACTTTTCCCAACAGTGACAACAGAGCGACTGGGATACTTGATTTGATTCATTCTAATGTGAGCGGTCGGATGTCTCATGTTTTCTTGAGTGGATATGAGTACTATGTTTTATTCATTGATGATCACTCCAGGGGGACCTGGATTTATTTCTTGAAGACCAAGAGTGAGGTTTTCAAGCGGTTTCAGGAGTTTAGAGCTCTTGTGGAGACACAGACAGGTCGGAAGATCAAGTCCCTGAGGTCGGACAATGGGGGAGAGTACACCCTTGGAGATTTTGTTGATTATTGTGCGGAGGTAGGCATTAGGAGGGAGTTCACTGTTCCTTACAATCCCCAGCAGAACGGGGTTACGAAGAGGAAGAACAGATCGATCGTAGGGGCTGCCAAAGCCATGTTACATGATCAGGGGTTGCCATTGTTTTTGTGGGTAGAGGCCTGCAACATAACTATTTATTTGCAGAACAGGAGTTCGCATCGTGCCTTGGGGCACATGACTCCGGAGGAGGCTTTTTATGGGAAGAAGCCTGATATTGGTCATCTTCGTATCTTTGGGTGCATTACATACTCCTACATACCCAAGGAGAAGAGGACCAAACTAGAGCCCACCGCAGAGAAGGGTATCTTTGTGGGCTACAGTGAGACCTCAAAGGCCTTTCGGATTTACATTCCTACAAAGAGGAAAGTTGTTGTCAGGCGGGATGTGAAGTTTGAGGAGGACAGGGCCTTTAGGAGGTCACGGGAGTTAGAGTATTTGGAACAGCCAGACTCTCAGCAGCAGTTGAGTCAGTCGCAGGGATCCAGTGGGCAGGGATCAGGAGGTACATCTATGAGGATGTTAGGTTCATCAGTGAGTAGTGGCTCGTCGAGCCAGAGGGGTGGTGCTTTGGGCAGCATGTAGAGCAGTTCACTAGGGAGTCCACTGATGGACAGTTCACACGGTACCTCAGATTCTACAGGTTCAGGTGCAGGCAGGAGGACAGCAAACAGACAGTTAGGAGTTCAGGCTATTGATGGTGATGAGGAGGAGGAGTTTCATTCTCCTATGGGAGAAGCATGCTCATGGAAGAGGAAGCCCAAGTGGCTTCAGGACATCTTGAGAGATGCCACATCTGTTGCTGAGCCTAAGAGGTTGGTCAGAGAGAGCAGACCACCTGAGAGGTTTTGCAGCTATATGGCAATGGCTATCAACATCCTTGACTCTGAGCCTTCTAGCTATGAGGAGGCAGCTAGCCAGCAGGTCTGGAGAGAGGCCATGCAGGAGGAGTATTCTTCTATCATGAAGAATGATGTTTGGGAGGTGGTGCCGAGGCCTGAGGGCAAGTCCGTGGTTACTTCCAGATGGCTTTACAAGGTAAAGCATGCTGCAGATGGCAGCATTGAGAAATTCCAAGCGAGGTTTGTGGCTAGAGGGTTCTCCCAGGTAAAGGGAGTTGATTATGAGGAGACCTTCGCTCCCGTGGCTCGATATACTTCGATTCGCTCCATTATATCGATAACAGCAGAGATGGGTT